>LZCU01131382.1:0-11701 GCA_001663935.1 Asymmetron lucayanum | reverse complement strand
AACTGTTTCGTATTGACACCCGCAGCTACAAGCCGGGCTAGCAGTAAGACCCCTTATGAAAAGACTATAATAGAACGCACCTTTCCCACGTATGGCTGTATACATGACGTCCAGGATGGCGTTGTAGGTAACCGCCACCTATAATATAAGAATAATGTTTTATTGTCACCAGAACAGATATACCTCTATTTCCTCTATATAGTAGATTGTTGTTAACTTGTGTATTACTGCTGTATATAATTGACTTTACTGAAATGTAGATTTTAAGTATGAGCAGAATTTGAACTTGTAAAATTGTGTAAAAGACTCGAAATGATGATTTTACTGTTTAAATAGCTTTTACTGTTATTTTGATGTGACTGGTAACTACGTTGTATCCATTGCACTCTTACTATTTGTAAATCTGAACGCAATTCAGCCTATGGCTGCAAAGTTCTTGATATGAATAAACCATTGATCGATTGATTGATTGATTGATATACCTCTATTTCCTTGTTGACGGAGAGCGCGATGGCGACGGCCACGAACGGAAAGCTGTGCACGAAGTTGTTGGTGCCGTCTATCGGGTCGATAATCCACGTGGGGGCGTCCGTCAGCTCGATCGGTACACCGGCTGCAGTCGTCTCCTCGCCTATAAACCTGGCACGGACAACAAGAGATGTTTGTGAGAATGTTTGTCGAACATTATTCATTCTGTGGATTACTGTATAAATTTATTGTATATACATGTATATGCAGGACATGTAATAAGAGGTTGGTACAAACAATGATATCAGTGATAAACCTGGAAAGTACAACAATGGATACTTTGTAAGAATATTTATCCCGTATGTACAGTGGATTCTTATAAGTGTATTGCATATAACCTCAGTTCACATAATACCGCCAGGTGACATTAATCCGCCACATTGAAAAAAATAGTGTTCAAACATAACTTTGCTGCAACAACCATCGGGTATGCACTCCTGCATATCCTAAAAGTACACACATGATGGTTGCTGCATCAGAGTTCTATTTTTGAACACTATTTTTTCAAGGCGGCGGGTTAATGTCACCTGTTGGTATATTGTGAATTATATGATCGATGTCAAGTACAGCACATGTAATAAGAGGGTAGTAACAACAATGATATCAACCAGTAGCCCTACATACATACAAAACGGTACACTGAGCAAGCTTTAGTGAAAGAAGATCTACACACGGAGTAGGTAGTCGTGTATGGTAGCATATAACAACGCTCTTATCTTTTAAGGTCCTAGCAGTCACATTGATGCTTGTCATAAATCACTTTTGATTAACTGTGAGGTCACGCAATATTCCGCTGTTTATTTATCTCAACTATTTCTTCCGGGTCTGTGCTCTGTCACGGAAATCACCAACTAGGATCTGGCAATATTATTGATCAACACAACTGATGTGATGTATATGTCCAACATGCGAAAGACAGTTTACTTGGTTATCGCCCGATTGAGGCCAGTATAAAACTACAAAACAAGTCGGTGTCTACCCTCTGTTTGGAAAGTATGATAATGCCAGAAGAATGGTTCGTTAAAAATCTTAGTAGTAAGTCCAAGATTTAAACAGGAGCCCGACGATATCATAAAAAGTTTTCTCCTATTTCATGGCCTAATACTTAATGAGTCACGGCGTATTTTCAACTATCTTAGCATTAAAATATTAAGTAGCATTAACTTTAGGTGTGCATGCAAAAACTTTATAGTGTTGACAAACTTTACCACACAGTTCACAGGTATCGTTGGTCATGAAATGTCGTTTCTATCGTTTCCAAAGATTAAGACAAAAAGGTTAAGAATTTATATGTAACGTTAAGTTTTTAATACTTCAAGATGATCCCAATAATGTGTTGTCAAAAGGTTGCTATAATTATCTCTTCACCTATCTATCACGTGAACAGCGCATGTTGTTGGACCGGTTTGGCATGATCAGTGCGTGACAGCTGCGTGATAAGGTGGTTTATTGTTAAAAATACATCACAACACGTGTCGCCAGGCAAATGTTTCTTTAAGACTTACAGGTACTTACTAGGTGGATCTTAAGATTATTAACGGTAGATTTTTGTTCAAAACCTAACGCTCTTTATTGCAGTTGTCTAACGCAAAAACTTGTACGATATTTGAGTGGAGCATATGCAGAGTCAGAATTGACTATCTAGGTGTATTTCACACGGAATTTTCCGTCGTGACTGCATTTGTTCCACTTAATAATTACTCAAAGGTCATCGATTAAGTTATTGTTAACTTAAAGACAATTAATCATTATAATTGTCTGCTATAGCAATAATTTATTTATCATGGTCTTAGACAGCAAGAAATACTTCACGATTCCACAGTCAACTGAAACTACGAAAACTCTACTGGTTTCCGAAATAGCTCCAACGTTGATTTTAGAAATATCAAAATCATTACATATTCAGGGTTTAAAATATATTTTGGGGGATACCTGCACTGGGTAACATTCAAAATTACCCGTCGCATTACACAAACTTTACCTGCACCAGGACCACTACTCATTTTCTTCAAAGTAAGAACATTAACCACGAGTGGTTGTTTCGCTAAACACAGGGCATTGGATTCTTATTATTTTAATTGATAAGTGGCAATGATCAGTACAGCAAAAAGCAGTCAGTGACAAGTCCATATAAACTGCAAGAGGCCCAGTGCAGGTTAGGTACAGACAGACATAAAAAATACCTGCACAGCCCCAATTTTACCTGCATTTAGGTGAACATGCAGTTGGCATTTCGAACCCTGATATTATTATGTAGTACGTATGTTTCCCCACTTTAGATATTTGAATAGTAAAGATAAATTTAGATTCCTTATATTCTTCGAAAAAACAAACAATTATAACTAGTCCTACAGCCTCCTACATTTACACCATTACCAAGAAGCGAGAGGAAGTCGAATATACTAGACTAAGTGTTTGTTAGTTATCTATATGTTTATGTGTATGATTGTTGTCATCTGACTTGTATGTAGCCCAGTGGGGCAAACATGTACAATTATGGTCTTCATTCATTCATTCATTCATTATTTGTTTGTTTGTTTGTTTGTTTGTTTGTAAACGAGATGGTTCTTACCTATGCGTTGGAAACTTTCTCCTGAAGAAGGCAAACACCATCTTCTCGACATTCTGGTCCGTCTCTGTGACCAGATCTGCCGGGGAAGACTTCATAGTGACGGTTTTCTCGCGGTAGAAGGCTGATCGGACCTCCCTCCCGGCCAGACGGGCCGCCTCCTGGGCTGCCCCGAGCCATTCCGCCTTCTGCTCGTCGGTAACCACCAGATTCTCGGCCGGCTGTTTGTTTACAGGTGTGGGGCTGTCGGCTATGTTGTTGTTGACACTTGAAAGCATCTCTGATATATCAATAACAGGGGATTCCTAGAAAATAAACACATTTTATTAAAGCGACAATTCCAAGGAAACGTTCAAACATTCCATCGATATCTCGCCTATTTAATATATCGGCATTTTTCTAACCTTACAGATGAAAAGAAAACTATTTTCCTATTAAATTTATTAAAAAAAAAAACATGATAGAAAGTGGGACAATTCCTCTTTCACTGTCTCCGAAGGAGAAGTCAAGTCCAGCAAACCTAACGTTAGTTGTAGTCAATTATTATTTAGTCGTTAGTATAATTTATTCACTGTGTCATTGTTTTGATGTTCATCGCAATTAGCCTTCGGGCAAGAATTTGTAATAAAACTTACCATTTAATATCAGTTTCTACCAATACAATGTATAAAATCAGAGGAGGAAAAAAGAACTTATTTTTGATCATCTTGTAAGTTCACCACTTTCACTGTGCAGCCGAGCAGACAACTGAAACCCAAGTGCACAACCTGGCTTCAAATGGTGTTTGTTATCATATAGCCCGCGTTGACTCCACGGTGACAAGTGTGCCTTATGAATTCTGCCAAATTTACAACCAAATTGTTCGAAGTTCATTTCCTCCTACAGAAAATGGTCCATTATATCTTCCCTGGTTCTGTGCGTGGCTTGTACGTTATTGTACAATGTATTAATCAAATGAGGAAGCGACAGACCCCACACTTAAGCTAGACATGTTAGCTCAACGATTGGAAAATGTCACCCTAGGGTGAAACAAAAACGGTGACTTTCCCCGACAAGAATTACGAGGCCTGTGCTCCACTTGGCCTGTCACTGCACTAAATCTAAGTCAACACGGAAATCTATTTAATTTAACAGATCTGAGTATACTAGTTTCTTTAAACGTCAACTAAGATCAGAAACTGTAATTTTCACATGTACCAGGCCGGTTCAAAAAGAATCTTTTTTTATTTCATATTCACCGCAAAACAAGCCTGACTCAAGAGCCACTCACATGTTTTGGTAACGATACTAGACTGTGAAGAGAGATGTTTATTCACCTTAGACTTGAAAAGCTTATTATAATAAGGTTGTACCCATTAGGAAAACAATCACGTGGAAGCTGGTTCCATAGTGATGTTGTTCTAGGAAACGAGCTTGCAGCGTGTATTATTAAACTTCCTCCTGAGGGTTGGTGTATATCTATAAACACATGGGTCGTAGTACTGCACAAAAATACTGGGACATTGTTGGAGGAGGGATTTCTGTTATCCTGGCTTAAAACCCGGCCCGTTTGGCCTGGGAGGTTCTGTTCCAAGTCGTTCCACTCTACTTGCTCGTTGGTGACCACACCCTCTGCAGTTTAAACCCGGGGAACACGAGTGTTCTTCTTTACCTACGCCCAACAAGTATCCAAAATTCTGGGAGATGTTAGTCATGGTCAGACAATTGTCTGTAAAAGCACATTTAAACGATTCGTTAGGTGTAATAGCCCCACACTTGGAAGGTATGCAATTTAGTGGATATTTTTAGTAAGCTATCATCGGTAAACTAATTGAAATGAAAAACATGTACTAATGATATACAAAATGCATGGTGGCAACTTCGTGTGTATAGAATCATAACAGTTTACCGATAGCTTTAATTAATACAGACAAACACTGTCACTACAGTGATTCTACAAATATAATTCTAGTCGTAGGCAGGGTGAAACTAAACACAGAGAGTTTGACCGAAAACTGCGTGTAGATCTGCTCACCTAGTACCTTGATTCGGAACTTTGTGGGTACAAAACGATACGGTTTGCAGATAGGTTGTAGGTTTCATACACCTTGCCACAGTGATTCTACAAAAATGAATATTAGGCAGGGTGGAACAAAAAACAAAGAGTTTGACAGAAAACTGGATCGTTTAGATCTACTCACCTTGATTTGGAACTTGCCCATGGCGTACCCCGGGCCGGAACCTAACAGGTCACAGGTTGCCATGACTCTTGTGTTTTACGTGTCTGTCAGCAACAACGACTTCTCCGCCAACAAACAACGCCTCTGTCCTGTCCGCGATCGTTGTCTGAGCTAGTGTCACCGTGGGAGGGGGGTACGTACAATGGTGTGATGACAGCGACTATCTGACAGGGAATGCCCAGATTGTAACTAGTCTCCCAAACTTATCTGTGTGCAAACTGTGACGTACCTAATTTGCATAAACGATATTTAAAGACACCGCAAAGGAGACTACGTGCGTACAGACATAATTGTATACCCCCGGAGCATCTTCCTTTTGTTGGTTGACAGGTAAACCTGTCCAAACATTACCTGGCCACGTCACGCCCTTCTCTTGGGCGATACCATTATCTTTCATCCTATTGATTTGGAAATTGGAGAATTCAATATTAATCTAAAACTCTTTCTGCCCGTAGACACATTAGACAGCTTTATACCCGCATCCCTAACCTAAGAATAGTTGCTATAAAAAGGTTTTAGTGCAGTTTGTTTTGTTTGTTTTTATGGATATAAAACAGAGTCTAGCAAACTCAAATGGTCTCGCCAAAGTGCACACCTGGTCAGAAGGGATTGTGGGTAAAATCCAACATGGCTGCTTGCAGACGACAAAAGCCGGTTTTCTTGCCGGTTTGTTGTCCTTCTGAATTTTTGGTCGTTTAACACGAGCGAAGAGGCTGCCACAAAAGCACAAGAAAGGCAGTAAGATAGGTAGAGACGTTTTATATGGTATAACTTTGCTAACGTTGTAGGAACATGAATATATGTCAATATGAAACTAGGTCATGTGAAAGTACCATATGGTTAATCTCAAAGCAGATTCTGCAGTCGGGGGTTGTTTTGCGGTGTTTTGTAGCCTTTGTTCTGATTGCATACGTTTCTGACCGCTTTCCGCGTGAGAAAGGCTGGCGGACCTCTGGACCGGGAGCTTGAGAAACGTTGCGGTTTTGCCTTTCTACATCTGCCTAGAGATTACCATATCGCATATGTTAACGTATTACTAATAACATTTGCTGTCTCTGGTTCAATGCCAACGATTATGTGTCTCCAGTCTTTTGCCAGCTGCCGCCGCGCGCCTGCGAAGTTGGTGTGTTGCGCAGAAAGGCGGTTATACCGGTTTAATCAATACAGATACAGATGAACACCAGTCAAAAGCTTTGTATGTGATCACATCTGTGCCAGTTTCTGTGTCAGTTAAAAGACAATGCTGAAAATCAATTCATGGTGCCAGCTGGGCTCTGAAAAGTGACATGGCACTGGCTTTGCTGCTATATTTGTCACAAAACTTATGTTTATCGACCCACCCTTTGTCACTGTTTTGTGTTGCTTTTTCTCATTAAATGTGCCTTGTAGAAATCAGGGCACAGGTAGTTCAGGTATTTGCATCAATGGGCACTGAATAGTTTGAAAAATAAATATTACAGTAACTATCAGAAGTACCGTCAGAGCTTATACAACATGTACTTGTCCTCTCTGCAGCATAGAACAACTGTTACAATACTGATGGTAGAAGTATTGGTGCACTGTTAATTTGTACTGAAAGATAAATTTTTCTACTAACACCTCTTTGTTTCACATTCAAGGCATAAAACAATGGAGCTGACAAGAATCCATGAGAGAGCGGCTTAAACTGGAGGATACCCTCCTACCAAGGCCAAAAATCTACATCTACATCAATTCTCACCTTGAAGATCAGCCAGTAGGTACCATCTAGGGTAATGAGGCTGGCCTAGCTTCAGCAGCAGTCAGTAGCTGAAGTTGTATTGGAACAGCGGTCCAGATGATCTTTCCACTCAATCTCCAGTGGTGCTTTGAACTGATTCACAGTCCTGCTGGATACAGTGTGCTCTGACAGTGTTTTGGAGCACACATCAAGAACATCAAACTGTTTTCTCCACCATGGGGAATCTCCACTCCAACATCCCCCTCCTCACCAGTCTGTACTTCGTACAAGGCCTCCCGTACGGCATCCAAGCCCGCTTCCTGCCAATCTACCTCCGAGCCAAGAGCGTCTCCCTCACCAACCTGGGCTTCATCAAGCTCCTCCTGTTGCCATGGTTACTGAAGATCGTCTGGGCGCCGATTCTCGATCGCTACAGCAGCAAACGAACATGGCTGCTGGTTAGTATGGCAGGCCTCATGCTCGCCAGTTTTGTGGGAGCTACTATCGACGAAGAACACTTTATAAGCCTGTGTGTGGTTATCTTCTTTATGAACTTTTTTGCGTCGACGCAGGATATCGCCGTGGACGGAATTGCCGTGGCGGTTCTGAGCGGAGATGAACTTGGAAAGGGGAACACTGCGCAAGTCGTTGGGTACAAGTTGGGAGCGATTGTCGGCGGGGGCGGACTTGTGTGGCTGAGCGATTATGTGCCGTGGTGTCACTTGTTTGTTGTGTTGACTGCCACGTACTTCAGTACAATAGTGTTAGTGTGCCAACTCCCCCAGCTTGGGCCTGCACAGTTAAGGAAATACAACTCTAACAGGGAGCACCCGGAAGTACCAAACAACTCAGAACATGACCATGAGACAACCAGAAATGGATATATCCACACAACTCATGAACAAGGCCGTAAGGAAATGTCTGCAAACAAACTAACAGGAGCTGATGACAGAAAGGATGGAGGTGTACTGGTAGATAAAAGCACAATCTGGAGAGATGGAGGGAATGAAAGAAGAGAGGAAAGAAGAGACTGGTGGATGCTGGAGGTGCTGAGGAGCCCTGGGACTAGATGGATGATGGTGTACTGTCTGTTGTACAAGTTGGGTAGGTGTGCGAATTTTTTCTTTTTGTATGGATGTAGATTGAGAATGATACACAACTGCTCTGATCAATTATTTGTCTCAGTTTTCTTCAAGTACCGGACAGTGGGTCTCTTAAGTTTCTTGAGGAGTTTCGTTCCTTTTGTTGCAGGTGAACAAGGTGTGCTGCTCTTTGTTTTTGTACAGATGTAGCATGAGAATGATGCACAACAGTTACTGCTCTGATCAATACTTTTGTCTAGTTTTCTTTGCACAATGCGCACAATGCCATAATCTACTGTAAATTCAGAAACTTTTACAGTGGTTATATTTTCACAATTTTCGTGGTGACCTCTCCACCACAAATTAATGACACAGCAAATATATCTTTGATCAACTACTGTACTACAGAGTTGCTTTAACCACGAATCTACAACACAGTGGAAACTTCCTCCTACCACAAAATATTACTAGTACTACCACAGAATTGAATGAATTTACAGTAACCACTGGTTGTTTACCTGACCGTGAGTCTCTTAAAGTTTCTTGAAGAGTTTGTTTGTTTTATTAAGATCCCCATTAGTGTGATAAAGTATTCTTCCTGGGGTCCACAAAAGTAAATAAATAAATTAACAGAAATAATGAAGAAGAGTAAACAGGAAATACTTTTAAGTATTGTGTTAAAACACAATATATAGTAATTAAATAATTAATAAATAATAAAGATGAATTTAAAGATGAATAGGAGAGGTCAGAGGTCTTGATGGAACTAAGATTAAACCAAAATATGATGAAAATTTGATTTGTAATAATATAAATCAATGTAAAGGATAAAATTGATAATTAACGTTAATAACGTAAATGTAAATGTTCCTTTTGTTGCAGGTGAACAAGGTGCTGTTGGGATGTTCCCCCTGTACCTGGTGGATCAGGGCGTCCCTAAGGGAGCTGTCGGCATGTGGACGGGCGTGGTGGGACAAGGACTGTCCATCGTTGGCTCTCTCCTGGGGGGATGGCTGATGACTGGACACTCCAACAGGTAGGGACTGTCCATCGTTGGCTCTCTCCTGGGGGGGTGGCTACTGACTGGACACTCCAACAGGTAGGGACTGTCCATCGTTGGCTCTCTCCTGGGGGGATGGCTACTGACATCACATTCCAACAGGTTGGTAAGGTGGTGGTCGACCGGGTTCTCCGGATGGAGTGTAATGCTCTTTCCCTCGCTGGTAGTGCTTTCGGGGACTTAAAGCACTCCATGCCCTACTCTTCTTGATAAGTGTGTTGGGTTCTTTTACATGCAGACAAACGTTTGACGCAATAAGCTCCCTCACACACGGGGCCGCCTATCTTTACGTTCCCATCTGAAAGGACGATAGGACTCTTTTCCAGTCATGTCCAGGCCGGGACGCGAACCCACACCAATCTGGACATCTGGATCCACGGAATTTGATCCAGATGTTTATGTTTAGGCACAGTATCAAGCTCAGGCAATCTTCACCTTACAACAAAAGTTATAAGTTCTAGAATCCTTTTTCATATTAACTTATTTTCATGTTCACTTGAAAGTTCATCTGTGTTGGTAGATATCATTATGAAACAAATCTAAACTACACAATCCAACACAAGTGGAAAGTTTAGTCTTAGTACTCTTACCCAAATTTTTTACTGGTCAGCTCATTCCTTGATAAATATTGGAGCTGACCAGTGGAAAATTTGGGTAAGACCAAACTTTTCCCTTGTGTTGGGTTTTGTAGTTTAAATTTCTTTTATATTTTCATATTTAAGGCCACACTAATTTAATTTCTTGGTTCTCTAATTTTTTTTTCAAAGCAGGTTGGCAAAAAAAGGCATTGTGAGACTTCCTGCTTTATTCTCCATGCAGCCATGTAATAATTCACTACATGGCTGCATGGGGAATAAGGCAGGTAGTCTCACAATCCCTTTTTTTGCCTGCCCGCTCTATTATTTTTCCACCCGCTTTGAAAAAAAAAATCCGTGGTGTGGCCTAATAATGCCCTGATATTTTCTGCTGCAGAACTCCCCTTGACCTGCTGACCCTGACCTTTAAGCTGCGGCTGGTGCCCCTGGTTCTGCAGATGGCCGTCATCTGGGCTGGAGAGACACGGGAGCTGGCAGTTTTGTACGGTGGGTTGAGAGAGATCCTCCATCCTCCCATGGCAGGGCCACCGAACTCCGACTCTCTCTCTGTTCATTAGCCCTGCCGAATAGGCCCGCATAGGTCACTCTGGGTCCCAATTTTGGGAACACGCTCTTAGCCAATCAGGTATCACAGAGAAAATCTTCAACACACTTTACACTTGCCTGATTGGCTAAGAGCGTATCCCCAGAATTGAGTCCTGGAGTGACCTATGCAGGCCTATTCAGCAGGGCTAACGAACAGAGAAAGAGTCGGAGTGCGGTAGCCCTGCCATGGGAGGATGGGTGGGTTGAGAGAGATCCTTAGGTAATATTTTAAGAATAAATAAGTCAGCATTCTGGCCATCATCCATCATGCCATTATTTGATGGGATTTTCCTACTCCGAGTGGACAAAATGTCAGACCCATCCATTGCCTTAACAGACAAAAACAGGTGTTTTTTCAATATAGAAGAGCTAAGAATTTAGTTCAGTTGCAATAGTCTTTGGCTAAAATTCAAACAGCAAAAATAATTTGGACCTGTTTAAGACTCTGATTTATATCAAATTTTGATTAGAAAAATTGAAAATATTCCAGTGAGCTAAAAAGGTAAGGGTACAAATCCCTACAAATGTGAATGCTAAGTGTTATTTCAGAGCAATGTGTCCCCCCATTGCTTCAGACATTTTGCAAATTGCCCTACTTACCTGTGTTTTGGCTGACATGTATTCCAAGATTTATAAGTGTATTATTGGGGTTGTAGTCATTAATCTTACCGGTAGAACAATTGTGCAAAATTTTATGACCTACAAGGAGTGGATTAAGTGTTGTGGGAAGAAAGTTACCCAGATTTACTGTAAAAAGACATTATCATAACCATGCACAAAAATCACAGTAGACTAATCTCAGCCCTATGTAAGTAAGAAAATGATGACCTCTATCCAGAGTTTTAAATGTTTCATAACTTTGCTGCATACTGAAGTTGTAGACTTGTTTGAAAACTTTTAAGGTAATTTTTGAACAGAACTACTTCTGTTGGGTCAGTTAGCAATTCGGGCTGTAAGGCAGGGTTAGCTCAGGTTATTAACTAAAAGGTAATTGATTACTTGTGAATCAGTATCTTTTTTTATAAATTAGGAGTTCATGTACATGTATCTTGAATTGACATCCTCTGACCTTTCCTTGAATAAAATCACTATAATTATTACTGTAGTGCAGGAGAATTATTTTGCCACAAACTAAAACATGAAACTTTGTGGTGTCCAAATTTGGAAATGTCAGCAAATTAGGAAATGTCAGCACCCTTACCAATTATGAGCTAGTAAGGGTTAGAACGGATCATGATTACAGTGATCTCCACATGCCTGATGAGTCAGTCAGTCAGGGCTCCAGCCAACACCCATTTTTCCTTCAATTGACTGAACTTTGATGTCTGTGACGAAAAAATTGTAAAACCAATCCGTCAAAAAT
>LZCU01126051.1:0-10312 GCA_001663935.1 Asymmetron lucayanum | reverse complement strand
AGGTTAAGTTCTCGTTAGCTGTCAATGAAACCATATTTGGACACCCATAATCCTGACAGTCTGATAAGTCAATAAACGCAATCAAATTGCCCGGACTTCAGTCGGGTGTTGTAATCTTGCAGAACGAATTATCTTCTGTTGGAGGGCGGTGATACTGAAAGGTCTTATCGGCTATTCCCTGTACAGATGACTTGGACGGCATAACCGTGTCGAAGAAAAGGGGACAGTCACGCAGCTTCGCTCTTGAGATAAAACTTTTTTCAAAAGATTTTCAAAAGCTAGCTATAATTGTCCATACCTAATAAGTACTAGTTCAAGAAAGTATGATTGTCAGCATATTTCTCGTAGCCTTAATTTATGGCATAGAGAGAAGACTATACATGAACCTGTGGAAGGACAAAGATCATAGCATGTAGCATAGCATCAGTCATAAGTTACGGTGTACCCAATACTTAATCAGAATACCTTGCACGGAACTGCACGGAAAAATTAGGGTCACCTTTTGTAATAATATATCATACTCACCTACAGGAGAAAACTATAGGTTACATTAAACGGAATGTAGAGAAAAATAACAACTCAATGCTTGGAAGAGTTAGAAATTACATGGAGTTCTGATTAGTCAATTTTGAGTTATTACCCGACTTTTAGCATACCTGGACAGTATTTATGAGGTACTAGTACACAAAGTCACATTTTTTTATCTTTTTTACAAATCCTTTTGTAACAAGAACCATGTATGCACAGTTGACATACAGATGCATTTGCCGCATTCGTTAGGTCACAAATCCAACAAAATGATACCCAAATATCGATTATTGTGTGTCTGTTTCCCCAAACCCTTTGCCAACGGGAAATTGTGTCCTGATGGATCGTCTGTGAAATTCGCCGGAAGTAAGTAAAGTAGAAAACGATGTTGTAATGGCTCCTTTGGCATTTTCATGCTATTAAGGTATCTGGGGTGGGGTCTAGAAATGGTTACTAAACTGTTGCCCTACTTTTCTGGCTAATGGCGAAATTTCCGGACTTGAATGATAAAAACTCCAAGGGGTCTGGAACACTTTTTTTTGACAAACTATTGTGACGGCCTAATGTTGCGAAGGTGATGTGGACGTACGGTCTTTCCAAACCACCGTTTCTATCTATGGGTGCATGCGCAGCAGTGGGGATAGTCCAGTACTTAGTGTAACGTGCACATTTTTCTCGTGTGCTGTTCAAAGAATATACTGTTGCATGTAAGGTAAAGGTAAAGTGGTCGACGGGGTTCTCCGGACGGAGCGTAATGTTATTTCGTTAGCTGGTAGTGCAATGCGGCTCGCTACAGTTCTCTTTCGGGGACCAAGCAAACCAACATGCTTTGCTCCTTTCGATATGTGTGTTGGGTCCCTTTCTGTGCAGAGGTTTGACGCCATAAGTTCCTTCATACACGGGACTGCCGTCTTTACGTCCCAATCCGAAAGGACGACGGTAGGAGTGTTTTCCAGTCATGTTTAGGCCGGGGCGCGAACCTGCGCCGATCCGGACATATGTATCCACAGAATGTGATCCAGATGTGTGGGCCACGACAGAAATCTAAGCCACTACGACACGAGATTATTGCATGTACCCGTTTTAAAAGTATACCTTGGTCTGGAGCTTATGGATAAAAGGTAAACACTTGTCCCGACGGCCACTGGACCACTATGTGCAAATTTATGAAGATGTTAGTCATTATGATCTCGTAATGACTACCTCTACCCGACACAATTATCTACAAACCCTACACCCTAGCACCAGTCTCTTCAGTGTCCGGCCAACCGAAGATGGTTTTGTGATTAGGAGTCGTAGATAGCTACATCGCTTTCATAAATGTTCTGGCTTAGAAATAGTTTTACGACCTTCATCAACGCCCAGCGGTCATTTCTTCTTGCACGATAAGGGTTCTGCCAAGTCCGGCACGTGCAGTAAAAATAGACGTTCAATGGTCACAAGATGGCCCATTAACATTGATAGCCCTGCAAATAGTTTTGTCGAAGAAGATTGCCTTTGCCTGGAACACATATCTGATTTCATGAGAAAGTCTCTTAATGCATAGTAGATGTTTGGGTTTGGATCAATCATACAGTAGCATTCCTGATCCAGTGGGGAGCGGCCCTGCCTCTGAAGGCCAAGAGTTCCAACACTGGCCCAAAAGTGCGCTGAAAGCCGAGAAACCATCTAAAAGAATAGACGCGAGGTTAACAAATGTTCTCTGATGAACGTTACCTTGCTGCGGTAGAGATTACTGCCAAGTCCAGGACAATGTCCATCTGCGAGAGAGCAAGTTAAACACGTAACATTCCCTAGCACGCTTACGTATCAACAATAACAAAGTGAAATACGACTGATTACATGTGGACCTATATTGACACAGCTGTTAATGGGATATCGTATTCATAACTAGCACATAGACAGAGCAATCCTTTTCTTCACCAACAATTGGAACGGCACTGTTGCCACCATACCCTCCTCATCACCATGATCATCATGACCATTATTAATGTCCTGGTCACCTCAAGATATCGTTAGCCATCACCGCACTATTATCTACACCTGCATCCAACCTGAACATAGTAACAAAATGATGAATAAGATTCCACGTTTCGTTAAACGCGCTGCGGATATACAGGGGAACTGCAGTGTAGCTAGACTATTCTGCAAGAGAAGCCATTGGTATGTAATGATCTGCCGTGCTCTTAAAAGTTTCATCGGAGACCAGATTGACCTGTTGCACAGCGATCATGGAAAATTAGATCAGTCTTTCCTATGAGATAGCATGCGTTTTGTGTTAGTCAGCACAATCTTGAATTATTGCTAGACCATGTCTGTACCCGGATACCACTGGATCATTAGAGGTTTCTTTTTCTGATTGCTAATGCCTAAATTATAAAGATATACTACTCCAACTTCTCAAGGCAATACTTATCTGGGCAAGTGTAGAATTGGCGGTATGAGACAATTGCCCCTAATCCCATTCATTATATTATAAAGTAAAAAGAATGATTTGCATGCTGTAATGCACCACAAAATATCTTTCAGTACAACGGTCATGGTGGCTTATGAATAATAATAACAATATGGCTGCCGTTTGCCTCCTCATGACACGCAACAGCCCCGATATGAACACGCAATAACACGGCCCGAGATTGGAACGCACCGCTAGCTGGCTATAACGACGCTTTAAGCGGCTTTCACACACAACCAGGAATATTGTTACCGTTGGTTCTCGTCACATATTTAACAAAAAAGTATCGAGAGGTAGTTTGGTATTTATTATTCGTGTTTTTGAAACTCTTTTATCCATTTCATATATTTGTTGGTATTAATGCCGTATTTTGTTCTCCTTGTATTAGAATGCATCATTTGAGAAGTCGACCTTGAAGAGGAACGCTGTTCCCGTATGTCGCCGGCCCCTCAAAGATGAATAAATAAATAAATACTTTAAATAATAAATACAGTCCACGCGTGGCTACATATTACCTGTGCTAATGGGTCCTTCGACTTTTGCACCCCCCTCCCGCCCACAGAAACACAAAAATCCCTTAGTTATGAGTGAATGTTACACGCCTAGCACTGAATTATTCGGTTTCCATGGTGCATATTATACAGCACACTGAACGCTCCGGCGGTCCAGCTCCTATAGACGCCGAGGATATACATACAGTGACCTTCGTGCAAAGTGAGAGCCCAGACCCGAAGAAGGAGAGCACGACTCTGTATGTCATCCTTATAAATGAGGCGCATCTTCAAGTATGGATTACATTGTTCAGTCCGAGAACCACTGTATTGTGATTCAAACAGACTTATTACATAAACGTTGTTTTTTTCTATAAAAATTTAAACATGCTGCATGTTTCCTAAAAACACTTGGCAAAGTTTCATCTGCATCAATCTTTGTAAGATAAAGGTATGAAAATGTTACCTCACACCAGACAGTTGTCTGAAGGCCTGCTTCTAAGTTGAATTTTATCGTATGTAAATGGTACAGAAAGATACAGAAAGATATATAAAAGCAAACAATAGATAGATTACAAACACATTGAGTTCCTAATAAAGCAAGCAAACAAACAAACATGACAAGGAGACGTATTGCATGCGCATCAAGAATCAATTCCATTCGATTCACAGTTGGGATGATGTAATTGTCTGCATACTTCTTTGCAAGTCTAATCATATCAAAATGCAGTTATCTTTTAATGTTAAATAATGTGCCTGTTATGCGCTGTACATAATAGGCAAATGTGTTTTCAATCGTTTCATCATAAGGATTTCATGGTCAAAAGCTCTGCAGATCCGCGACGTTGCCTGGTGTCATTAGCGACACGTTCGATTTATTGGCTGGTTGTGATTCGTGGGGTGTAGGCCTGCGCTCATTCATGTTGCTGCTTGTGATGTATGGATATGACTTATATTATCTCGCAATTTGTCTGATTTCCGAACCAAAGAGCTGCACGTGTGCGGTTGAATGACGACTCGGGCTTTTGGACGCATATAAATAGTTATGCCGCAAAGGGGGCGTTAGATCAGTACCTCTGAGTCGCGCTTGTGTGCGGTTAATAGCAAATGAAAGCGGCAGTTACAGGACCCGGCAAAGTAGCTGACTTCACTTTAGAGAAGCTCTGCTAGCGACAGCGACTGGACGTGTACCTGCAGACCTTTATTGCTTCTGACGGACGAGGGCGAGAGAGATGCAAGAGCGACGCATTTGGAAACATCCTCTGAACCGCGTTTACGTCACGGGTGCGATCTGCGGGCTGTAGTGTCCAATTATTGTGTGAAACATTCTCCGTGCGATGGATTCAACACGTAATGATACTTCTCGGCCTGCCGAGGCGAGAACGCTCTGAGTGGCTGGATGCCAAGAGAGAACAGTCCGTGATGTTGTGAGATGGAGGCGAGGTTTTGAGAGAGAAGGACGTGGCAAGCATTGTTGGAGATTCACTACTCCATGCAACGTCAACCATTAATATTTATGCAACGTCGTCCTGTTCTCTGCAATGGCACCTCCAGCACGCCTGGTCGTCTCGGTGTTGGAACCTCTGGTTTACCGTCATTTCGAGGCTGCTGTATCAGGTACCCGCTGAGCACGGTTCCCCATCGGATCTCATCACCCTTAGCCGGGCAGGATGCCGCTCATTTCGATCGGATTTACCGCCCTGCTGACCTGGTGTTTGGCGTCCGGACAGTCCGGGCAGACCGGCCAGACCGGCTTCCCATCTTCCAGCCAGAGCCAGAACGGCCAGGAGCCGCCTATGAGCACCATACGGCAGATAGACAAGCTGCTAGAGACAATCAACTACGACAGGAATCTTAGGCCATACTTCGGAGGTAAGGAGACATACATTATACAAACACAGCCCGGGATTAGACAACACTTCATCTTGATCAGAACGATAACTTGCAGACATTTCGCATTAGTCTCAGGCAGATAAATTTACACACTTTAATGCCGAAGGTAATGGAATTTACGATGGGAAGGAATCTATTTCCCGCTTCAGCACATCGTTGTGGACTGCTTCTCTAACCTGCCGTTCGCATGTCATGAAGAACATAGCAGGGCAATATGCATCAGTACCTTCCTGCATGCCTTGGTCCATGTGGTTATTCTGCTTCTTACTTAAAACCGAAACGAAGAAAACAAGTGCAAAAATATATTAGGAAAAAAACAGATTTCGTCACATTTAAAATATTCACCTAATTCCTTCAATGACATTACAAGCACTGCTGCATACCGACTTGACGGCCTTTTGAGTTGAGCTCTGAGGAGAATTTCCAACCCGATAGTGCACCGTCAATCGGGGAAGTGCAATTAAAACGAATGCTTGCAGTCATGAGCTTCTATTCCGTCTCGTGAATCATAACCAGACTTCAGGAAGAGAAGTAATTGCATGATTACTGATAGAAATCTGAGTGGAATTGAACTAATCCTGCTATTACGCTCCGTGCAACTATTCCCAATACACGGATGTTCCCGTCTCAGAAATGTTCCAGATTGAATTATTGTGGACAGTGCGGCAGGCAATCAAGGCGCTGCCCTTGAAAATGCAGATGAGCAGAATTGATGAAGCACCTTCCCGGGCCTGGCTGGACACATCCCCGCGGGCAGCCTGATAACAATACCGTGCGACCGCAGCAGAAGCTGTCAGTAATGATAAAATGATGAAGGTGATCTGCGGTTTAGACAGCCGGGGGAGGTTAACAGGTAGCACCGTGAGATTAGACCCTCCAGCCTAATGTTGGATACTTGTCACCAAAATGCAGGGTTTTGTCAGACGCGTCTCCGAAAGGAGCGCACTGATTTATCTGGCTTTAGACCTTGGGCGGATCAATACCATTACAAGTTGCAAATGCAAGTGTGTATCAGCAGCATCAATTTAATCTTGTCCAAGGCAATCACTGTACAGCAAGCATGCTGAATTCTAAGGGAGGCGGCCCTTTGTTAGCGCCAAATAGAGACCGATCGTACCCGGTAACGCCGTATTCTAATGTACAAGAAGCAACAGCTAGCGATACAAATTGGTTTGGCGTGTTTTATCCCTACTCATTGCTTTCGTTGTAGGGTAGTAAAGGCAGAGTAGAACTAACGAGTAGAGAAAATTGGAAATGTAGAAAGCGTCTTCTCATATGTTTCATCTTGAGTTGTAATAGCCCCCGGGTCAAGCGGGGACGATTTTATGCGTCCAAAGAACATGCATGAGCTCGATGCGGCCAAATCGAAGAGAGAAGCGGAGTGCACTCTGTAAATATGAATGGCTCCGGGAAATCGAACCCGGCTGTTCACCAGAAAGTAATCCCTTCCCACCTTTACTGCCATGGAATGTTCGGGAACTCTGTCAGAACTTCGGGTATTCAACACACAGCCGAACAATCAAGTGAGGTTATTGTGTTGAAGTTTAATGACGAACTAAAAATAGAGGTGCAATTTAGTTGCGGCTGTAACATAGCCCCGCGTATCCTCAACCTTTACATCCAATCGCACCCCGGCACACGGCCGCCTTAACGACCGAGCGTGAGTTCAACACGCTTGACCTCTTTTGACATTATTAACGTGAAGGTCACGGTTCTTGGGCGGGAAGGAAGACTTTAATCCTTCATCTCACCCACCCCAAACGTATGAACGGAACCCTTGATCCAATTAATTGCTGGTTCTGGCAGTTCTAATTAATGTCAATAGTTTGTGCTAATGGTTTCTGCTTGTGCACCGCAGGTCCACCTGTCCGAGTGGAGATGAGTATGACCATAGCTAGTATCGACCAGATCTCGGAAGTAGACTTGGTAAGTCATTATGTGTAGAACTTGGGCATGAACGATAAACACACATACACTGCAAATTGCTGAACTGTCATGTAGTAGCTTTACCCAAGAGGTCTGATGTAAACTGTTGCACTCGGCACCAGTAAAGCCTGTCAGTCGTGTTCTAGACATTTTCTTTGGATGATGGGCAAATGATTTTGCCTCACTGGCAGCCCTCCTTTAATTGTTGTACAGTCATCGTAAAATGGTGGTTTGTCGTTCGATATTGTCCCTGACAAAATGCAATCGGAATACCTCATCGTAAATTGTGGCATAACGAAATAGTCCTAGACAGACCGATCAAACAGAACATACCTCAATAACGGCTTTTACCTTAAAGTTAGCTTAAATATCTATAATTATACTTCAAGAAATGTGATGCTCAATAATAGCAACATGCATGTATTTTCACATTGATAGAAAGACAGGTAGTTGTGAGTGTATCGGTGGATAATTCGAAATTCCGATGATCATGTATATTCCATAGTTGACTGGCATTTATTTAATCTGTCTTGTTAAGAAACTGTACTTAAATTTCAGGTACAGGAGCAATTTACCTATTTTTATCTTTGTATCGATCGCGATAAAAAGATCCACAACGTCAGCGTAATGCGACCTTTTACCGCGCAGAGAATCAGACGTCACACAGATTCAACAATATGTGCACCCACGTATGCTGCACAAATACTGCTACGTTTTTATAGTAGAAATGTTGATATCCGTCTGAGCACCCCGCGGAATATTGAAGATGACCATAAACTGAATACATATAATGGAGGTAACATGTTTGACAGCAAGGCTGTAACTAACGGTTATTTTTGTACAGACAGGGAATCGACAAAGGGTAATAAAAACTGTAACTTGTTTAGAAGCAGACAAATTAACAGTGCATTACCATACATAACCTTGTTTAGTTTGAAATATAACCGGATACATCTAATTCAGTTTGTAGATTTTCATTATTTTAGCGAATCAGGAATTTATCATTTACAGTCAATGTCAATATCAGTCAATTTAGCTGGTTGCTAGAGCTGTCTAGCGGAGGTAACATGCAGTAGGTCATTGCTGTCTAAGGAAAGTATAATATTCGGTATAGGAAATCGTTGGGGATGAACTGGCTCAGACATTTTGAATATCTGAACGAAGGCTGCAATTAAACGTGTTTTCTCTTAGCCGTGGCACGTTTGAAGACCACCTACGTACTATTTACTATTCAGCACTAAACACGTTCCATCTCGTGCTGAAAGTTTCGAACGACCTTGGCATAATTAAGACGGTTCCATTAGTTCTCATCAGAAGTTGTAATGAAAGCCTGTCGCGATGTACCATTTCCACTAATGTTCCTTAAGTGCTGTCGGCTGTTGGAAGACAGAAAATGTCGGTACCCATCTCTTGATAAAGGGCGCCCCACGACACTTTCTCATCGCGCTAATTCCCACCAACATTAGGGAGGACGGGACCACGAATTAAACAAGATTACAGCAACTTTGAAACTTGTAAAGGCGGGTGTATTTAAAATGCTATGTAAAACATTACGAGGCAAGCAACTACGTAGGTGGTAATTGTTGTCCATCTCTGGAAAGAGTTGGCATGAAAGGAAAGCACAGACTAGAGACAAAACCCTGTCGTATTGTGTGTGTGTGTGGGGGGGGGGTGAGTGATGGGTTGATCCATGTAGAAAGTGTCAAGTGTTCTGTTCTGCTGATGTTCGGCCACGTTGATACGTTAGAATGGATACGCTTTGTTGCTGACAACGGTAGGCATCCGGCGTCAGTTCGACCTTCAGCCGCCCCACATAAGTAATGACTAAGTGCACAAGCACGATAGAAAGTACTGGAATTAAAAGCGGATGGCCAGGGACTAGAGCGCTTTCCGTTCGGCCTAATCCTCCAGGTCGGAGCGCGAGACAAGAATCTGTAATCAGCGGAACTGACCAGGGCGCGGCCGGCTAAAATTGGACCCAGTGGAAATTACGGGCGAGATAGTCACCGCCGTGACGTAACCGATAGCGTTAGATTGAATATGCTTGGTAATGACGATTGTACTAACAGCAGGGACAGGTAAATCACGCCCATCTGAACTTGTAGAATGTAGAACCATGCTGATTTAAAGTACCTCAGACAGAATCTGGTATTCAAAACGGCATAAAATTGCTGCGAGGCCAGATTTGCCGATGAACTGTATCGAGATTGGACCTGTTGCCAGCCTGTCTGGCGACGAGCAACGGTTGGCAAAACCGCTGTTTTTCTACCTTCCTTAGTTTACGTCTGCCTCCCACTTAAACATTTCCGCCCACACGAAGTGACTGTGGTTAATACGATTGGAGGTTTACAATGATATAACAACATGGTGGCAATTAGGATGATGCCATGGAATTCCAACTTAGACTTGGCATGAATAACACTGATCACGTCACACATATCAGGCATGTTCTGCAACTCGCAAGTCAAAATATATATCTTCAAACCGCGGGTGAGGGATGGTAAAACCAGATTCTCACTAGGATAAACAACTAACGTAAAACCATATGCTGTTCATTTGAGTTGGCGGGCCGGTTTATTTAGTATCTTTAGTCAACTTGTTTCGAAGTAACTGATGTTTTAGTCCTGACCAAGGACTCGCCATTTCCTTTATAGGGGCCTCGCACCTAAGTCGTCACACTTTTCCGATGTTAGGATCAATTGTATAGTGGAAAATGCTGGTACTGCATGGGGCAAAGTTTCAATTCCGTACTGCCGCTTTCGCAATACTTGTACTTGCTCGTATAAACATTCGTATACATTCTTGAATGGCCATACTCGACCAGCCACGAATGAAAAGGAAGACACATGGCGATAGTCCGGGATTTTTGCAGAATCGTACAGTTAAATCACAAAAGTGAGGCAAAGGCCTTCAGTTATACACCTTTCCCCACCTTTGCTACAGTGATGTTGTGCACAGTTGTGTCCAAAGAGGCCGGTTTCCCTCCTGATACTCTGGTGGTTTATAGATGCCTGTTGAT
>LZCU01120896.1:2629-14421 GCA_001663935.1 Asymmetron lucayanum | reverse complement strand
TGAACACTATTTCTCCAAGGTGGCAGAGTAATGTTATGTGGTGGTATAATGTGAATTGAGGTTAGCCTCAACAGGGCACTTAGTTGAAATAGCATATTTATTCCTCAAGAACAGCATTAGACTTACTCAGTTACTGTCAGTACCAAGGACAAAATATATCTTCAAGAAAAAACACATTGTCTCTGTTGGAGAAAGTATTTTCAGTGGATTTGGTATGACCTAATGATGAAAGAAAAATTTTGTTTGCATGTGTTAAGGGCAGTGGGTTCTTATCCACTTTGTCTCCTTCCACCATCTATACCTCCCCCACTGAAGCCAGGTAACCATTTACACACCTGGGTGGAGTGAGGAAAGTTGTGTAAAGTGCCTTTCCCAAGGACGCAACGCCTGGAAATTGCACCCGTGACCACCCAGTCTCGAGTTCATTGCCCTTGCCGCTGGACTAAGTGATGCCTCAGTCTAACAAGTTCATTACACAACTCAAAGACCTGTTGTGTTACACGATATCGTTTTTACCACTCATACCAGTTGCCACCATGCGATTCAGATTCAGAACCAGCACAAAACCTAACAGTCTCCCCCACTAAGGAACATTTTTCAACTGAGCAGATTCTTGCCGGCAAATCATTATTGGCCTTTCCCAAACCTAGACTTCAATACTATAAAATCTTAGTCTGTACCATTGATTTACTGCAGGGCTTATCCAACTGTAGCCACGTCTTTTTCACCACTAATTGTCAGTTACTAACACGACAATAAGTCATTCATATTTCACAAGAAGCCTCAAGTTCCTTTTTCTCCAGCTTCCCTAAATTCCAGATTGATTTGTAGGATCTACTGTGGTTTTACTATGATAGTTGTTCATATTAGTCTTCACTGACTGTAGGCAGACCAATTAAGAGCACATACTATTGGTAAGTGTGTCTCTGCCTGTCTATTTGTAATCTAGATGTATGGTGTTCTACAGATTTGCTCTAGACAGATCAAGAAGAACTGTCGGAAATTGCCGCTCTGATATAGTGAACAAAGCAAAATACTCTGTCTCAATTGCAGAAGAGCCAGAAGACGAATTGTTTCTGATAAACTGACACTATAAGAGTTAAGTCCTCAGTGTCAATATAATGGCTACCAAATGTGTGGGGGATTAGAGTAAGTGGGGGAAAAGGATGTTGTGTTTGCTGTTACTGCTGTATAGGAAGATTGATAGTGTTTCGATGGTAGGCCAATTTCCAGAGACGAAATATGGCGAGAAAAGTTAGATGTTTTATTTTTCAATGTTGTTCAAATGATCTATATGTCAAGAGATGGTGGGAAGGGGGAGGGGAGTTTGCCTTTGTCACATGTAAAGCCATTAATATTCCCTGACGTAGATATGTGTGTGTGTGATAGAACCGGGAGATGGATGAGATACAGAAATACAGGGAAACCAAAGGGGGACGTGTCAAAGATTAGTGAAATCTGTGCAGAAGTACCACTAATGGAAGTGTAATGGTCTCAGGATTAAGGCTGTAGGTATGTTTCTGTCAAATAGCAGTGTGCTGCCACTTTTTCAAGGGCTTTATTGACAAGATGTGGCTAAAAGGCTTATAGTAACGTTACCAAGAAGACATCTGAGGATAATCTAGAGCAGTAGGAGTAATGACATATTGATACAGGGCAGAGGATGGGAGGAAGGCACTGGGATGTTTAAGTAATATATCTGAACAAGTGTTGTTTATTTCAAGTAGGCATTTTAACAAAGTATGGATGGGAAATGGTAGCTAACGAAAGAAGAAATTAGCCTGAGTGGCTGTGCCTCTGTAGACACTAAACCTTTACTATTTACCATTATACTGTAGGTCTATGTTGATCAACCTGGCAAATGTCAATAAATTTGTACCAAAATCTCAAACAGTCTGTATGCAAGAATAGTAGATAGTTATCAGGATGAAGTGATACACGGCAGAAAGGAACAATTTTCTGCAATAAATCTGCAGTATTTTCAGGAAAGGTACTATACATATTTCCTTCTCCAGGCCAGGTGATGTTATCATGCCTGTAAAAAGTTTTGGATGTCTTCTACTTGTCTCTCAGGTGGGTATATTCGGTCTGAAGACCTGCATCTTTTGATGTCTCAATCAGTTACTAGAACGTTTGCACCCCACCATTAGGATCAAATTCTGTAGAATCACTCCTATTATGGTTGGAAACATGTCTGCCTTCTTTCTATAAAACTGTCAGTGCTTGACAAACATCCTCGTTCATATTTTTGGATTGAAAAGGCCACCTTAAAACTCTCTATATGACTTTTGCGTTGCACTCAAAAAAGTGGCAGCACAGAAGGAAATTGTGTATGAAGTAATGCACTCTTCTTGCTTTGATCGGGGAAAGAACCACTCATTCTGTTGGTCAGTTATGTGAATAACTGCCCAATCACAGAAGACCTTACTTTTGTAAACAGCCCCCCCCACCTGGTTCGGATGGAAGTACTAATAAGGGCTTGTAAGTGTAGAGTTTTGAGCCAATCTAATTGATGCTAACATTTAAGTGACAGGTTATGGTTAACAAGGCCATGAGTCAAATTTATAATTCATACAATATACCTCGTATATGTGGATTTCACTTGTTTCAGCAAGACTGAGGCAGTACCTGTTTTGGATTTAAATGTACCTTCTGAGGAATTGTGCAGTATAGAGTGAAAAGCACTTAAAGCTGTAGGTTATAACACAGTTTGTTGTTTGAACTGACCACAACCAACAATGAAGCAGGTATCTTGTCTTAATGTATTGTGGTCTCTAGGCTGATAACATGCAATTGGCAAACCTGGAACCGGACAAAAATGAGTTTACATGTAGATTTTTGCTTTCAGTAATGCTTTAGACGTAAATTGAAGCCACAGTGGTAATCCCTGGAGAGTAAGGACTTCACAAGTAGGTCACCTTTCCTTTCATCTTTGCCTGAAGTGCCGAGATATTGTAACAACTTTGCAGCCACCCAATTCAACCCACAAGCAGCACTGAAACAAAGCTAATGCAGAACTGGTAGGTTGTTGAAAGGATAAGAATGCCGGAGGGGCGGCGCCTATGGAGAAAGAGACTGCTCTTATCAAGTTTTGATGAAAGCTTTGTAGTTTTACTTTGATGTTTGTTGAAAGGCTTTGCCTACATACATCTGCAGATGCAAAAGATTTCATCCCTGAATTACCACAATCACAGAACTGACCCATGCAGATTCTTTGGCAGGGAAGAAAGACACACTAAAGGAAGTCAGCCAAAATCCCATCACTAAAAGTGTCTTTTTAAGGGGGTACTTTTTTAAGGCAGTGAAAGTTGCTACCAGCAGAAAGGGATGGAATGAATGACTGTTTTGTATGGTTTGGATAGTTTGATTTTGCCTCACACCTTAGGATTGTTCTGTACTACAAGCTGTGTACTCATCCCCGATGCTTGTCTTACCATGAAAGTCACATATCTGGTCCACAATGCACCTAAACTTTTTTAACTATATGTTGTTCCCAAAGAGTACTAAATGAACAAGAAAAAAAGATCTTTACCTCTTGAATAAGGTCATCTCTATCCAGATATTTGGGCTGCCATTAAAGTCAACCAAAGGTTTCTGACATCTGTTCAGTTGTAAATTGTATATTTTGCATACTGGGCCATCTAGTGTTAGGTTAGTTCCATGTTTTGCTGCAGTCACAGGATTACCTGTTCCAAGCATCAGATAGATTCCACAAATACAGCTTCTTAATGTGCCAGTGCCCTTGCTGCACCATATCATGTTAGGCAGTTTTGTTTCTTCTCGAAGACTTTTGCATGATGCCTCTTAGCCTCTTGGGTAATGAGGACAGAAAGACAAAGAATATATTGAGAAGTGGGGACAGTGATTGAGGAACACCTAAAAGTTTGCTGTTGTGGTAGTATATTGCTACTATTCCATCTGTCCCCATTTAACTTGTTTTCACACTCTGTCCTTGGTGCTGAAATATTTGCCGTGGTTAAAATGATACAAACCTATCTATGTGGCCTCAGAGTGCTGCAATATTTCTATGAATTGTTATAACAATAGCTGTATTGTATTGATTTTCATTGTCTGTGTTCCTTCTAAACATCTCACAACGTAAAGATGTAAATTAGTGTTTGGTTCATTGTCTTACCTTACCTTAGACCTTAGATCCTCCCACAACACTGTTGCATCGGTCAACGGTCCTTCTCCAGACGGTGCGGTTTTACCCAAAATGGATTTCTAATGCTTATTTTGTCATTGTTGGTGGCCACTGTTATAGTCACTCATTTAATGACGAATAATGTGAATTGTTTGTATTAGACTTCAAACTAAAAGTTTAAACACTTCACTGTTTTAGAAATCAAGTCTGTCAGTTGTTTATGATTACAGATATACAGATTTCAAAGGAGGTGGCTTGACTTTTAAGTTCAGCTCTTGATGCACGATGCCTCGTGCAATCCATAAAACTCTCAAGAAAGTTGCTTCCCTGCAAATCTGTCTGTCTCTCTTATGGGGGAACATTTTTCAGTCTCTGCAAACGTGACATTTCCTTTTTAAGCTGCCTCTCTCAGCATGTCCCTGCATACATAGTGTGGAGATGTCCGTGCCAAATTGGATGCAGTTCCACTGCTCGTGCGTGATTCTCTCCCCTCGTTCTCAGTAAGAAGGTTTGATGTGTGTCCCATTCAGAGCAATTTCATCCATTACAGGTTTGTACTTGACAGCCTGAAGACACGTTTGGGTGGTTAGCGACACGATGATCCCAGATTGTGAATAAATTGAAGGGTATTTATGGTTACGTGACACGCAAGTTTCTCTTCCATTTGTACCTGCCACCCATATTTTATCTGTGCTGTGGTAGGCTGGAATGTACATAGGATAAAAAATGGGTGACCTGTGTGACAGTTATGATATTTTATAGCGATGCTGATGACAAATGTTTTTTTTGGGCCATTATAGAAAAGAGAAGCCAAATGAGGGTCAAGAAAGGACAGTACTTCTTCAGATAAGACCCAGAGAGTGTTGCATTTTGTATTTTAAAAAGATAAGTACTTGTTCTAAAAGACATACTAAGTTAAAAGAACTGACACATTTGTGAAATATTCTGTTCCTGTCTTCCAATGTTTTGTTATTTTCAATATTGAACTGTATTTTGTGGGATTAGGTAAAAAAAAACAATCACTTGGGTATATCTGATCCTGTTAAGGTGACAGAACTTTGTAGGCATCACTTTATGCAGAAAATGTTCCAACTAATGAGTTCTGCCTCCAGAAGACACAATATTATGCTCAAGTGGGGCTGATAATGGTATGCATATGGTGCATGACGATTCCAATAGCAGCACTCATCCAAGGGTGACAGGAACGATATCTTTCTATGAGCAGGAAAATGACTTACATGGTAGTTGTGGCACGGTCTTGATTAGGAGTCACAGAGCCTCATGAAGGATGGTCCTTCATTGTCATGTTTTCATTATGGTGATGATGAAGCTGGTGGAACAACACTGGGTGGATACATTAACTCTGCTTATATATGATCTATTCTCTGTGTTTAGATTCTACAACACATGTTCTTGGTGACTTAGCAGGTAGTTATTTCACACTACTCTGAGCTTGTACCTGATAGATGACACTTTCAAAGTTGAACTTATTTGCTGATTGGTCGGTCAAGGAGGAAACTTGTGTTTTTACAGTCTTTCATTATTTACTCTTACATTATCAAGTATGTCTAGTTTTTGGTAAGAGATTAGCAATACGCACCAAAATGGACAGGAGAGACTAACACAACATTAAGATTCAGGGTAGTTAGGACCATTATTTTTACCTAACTCCATATTAACCACTACAAAGTGGATAGCCAAACAGATACTTTACCGTACTAAAGGTTAAAACAAGGGGAAAATTTTGGAAAAGTGAGCTTGCCTGTAAGAGAATTGTGATCTTCAAGCATTGTTCCAAACTAGGGTTTCTAGTCAAAAAACATCAACTGTCCAAGCAAGCCTGGATTGTCCAAAGACATGTTTTATCATATGTACATTGTCCTGTAGTCTGAGTATGGCATTAAATTACAAATATGCATAGACTGATGCTAAAGTAATTTGCCACCACAGTGTTACATATTGAATACAGTGCTGGGAGTTGAATAATATACCTGACAATCATTGGTTTGTTGATGTAGCTTTTTTTCTGTTGTCCAAACATTGTCCCAAATTGTGCATTGTGTTGTTCTTAGTAAAATTTTGTGGCCTTTGGCCATGTGAATTGTAGAAAGTTTATCTGGAATATGTTTTCACATGTATTTTCCCATTGACAAATTAATTTTTCTGGTTATTTCATTTTCTGCCATTTGCTCAAATTACCCCCAACCCATAAAATAGCCAACTTGTTTACTCCCCATCTTTTCTCCCTCTGTCTGTTAAAACATCTTTACTCCTTTCTCCCCTTCTATGGCAAACACTCTGTCTCCATCTGGGAAAGTTGCATATGATTATCTTTTGGACTTCTATGGCACTTAGCAATTATCGTGATTCAGTTGGCTCACTGATACCCAACTGCTTTCTTGAATCGGCTGTCCAGCACAAAAAAGTGGTAAAAGATTTGAACACAAATCCAGCATTTCCATCAAGCTCTGTGTACATAAATAATCCAATGTTAAATCATATATGGTCTGATTTGGCATTTTAGGTTTCCTTTTGTGCCTTTTTGGTCAAAATGCGACCCTTTTACCAGTCATTCTTCAGTTTCTTTTGGGTGCCCCCCTCCCGCAAGTTTGGTCATGTTCATAATCCTCATTAGTCAATAACAATTCTGTCCCTGCTTCTCTTTATCCCCTTTTCTCCCTTGAGAAAATTTGTGGGAAGGCAGATGCAGCTATGCAACCTTACAAGCATATTATTTCTGCCATGCTAATTTTCCTGCCTGTGTTTATGGTCACGTATGCAGACATGTGATGGCCATTTCAGGGGTTTAAGGCAAAGTAGTATCCTCTTACATGGTCACCTCTCGGAAGGGGAATTATAGCATTTGGAATTCTGGGGATGGACCAGAGCATTAACAGATCTTGTGCAGAATTTATTATCTGATATACTATACAATATACATACTATTTATCCACAGTGTTGAATGTTCTTAAATCTTGTAATGAATCATTTCGCAGTGTTTAAGCAAGTCAAACAAGTTTTGATAGAGAAAAGATCCACACTAAAAGTAATTGTCTCTTAATTAGTTTATCATACAAGACAGTCCAAAGGACTCAGTTGTCCTATGACAGTTTTTTGGATAAGCTCTAGCCCATACAACATGTCACACAATTACTCTGTGCAAGCTGCTAGAACTTTTCAAACTTCTAAGGGGACATTTTTTTCTCTCTCTCTTATCAGCCTTTAAGTCTCTTAGTGGAACTGTAGCTTTGGCAAGATGATAGCATACATGACTCGTCATCTAAATGTTGGATGTTCAATCCATGTCACCAATGTCAAATCCCTGAGCTAGATTGTTCAGCAGACATCCCTCCAGTTTGCCCAGCTATAGGATGACCTTTACTCAATTAGTTTCTCATATGGAGAGAGTTGGTATTCCTAGTCACTGTCTATGCCTTATGCCTTGGAATTGATTTAACCCTTTGTGGCCATCTGTGGCATTTTATTGTCCAGGGGAAAACTCCAACAACATTGAGGAGTCACTAATGGGACTTCTTGTTTCTACCTTTATTACAGAGGTTATAGAAGAACCCTGAAACCTTGTTTGTTGTTTATTGCAACATTGCTTGCTGCAGTTTGTTTTCAAATGGCTCTGTGTCCTCAAGGTAGAGTATTTATGCCACAGTAACTTTCTTTACCAACCATCGTACAATTTGAGAACTTTACAAGTACATTTCAAGCCTTAAAGACATAACACTGATGGGTAGAGGTCATATGTGTAAGATGTTTCTGTGTCATGATTTTCTTACCGTACATTAAAGGTGTTCTCTGTAAGTTATGGTAATTATCTGGTACAATGTATGAGTCTTTTTAGTTAGTTTCTTAATGCACAAACTGCAAAATGTTGATGATGCAAATGTGTAGAAAAGTGGTTGTGAATGTCAATCTAGTTAATGACTTTCCAGTCAAAATATTTGCCATTTTGGCACCAAAAGGTTACACAGAGCTGATTTAAGGTCTGCCTAAAGTTTCCAAAGACACAAGAAGTGTCCAAAATGCTAAAATGAGAAGAAAGTGACCCAAAGTCCGGCAGATGACATGATTTGTATGCAGCACTGTGGCGAAGGTTGGTTTTTCATTACCACACAAGACCTTTGCACCAAGGAGCACCTCCCCAGAATTCACAGCCACACATCATGAATTTTGATTTCCCCACAGAAAGGGCAAAATCAACATTCAAAGTCATGCGTTGGGTTTGCTCTTTCTAAGTGATCTTTTCACCTTAGTAACAAGGATGTTGGGGAATGATTAGAAGCAACATAGAAATAGGATCTTGTGGTGTTAACTTTTGTATCTAGTGCAGTACTGGACAGCACTCCTAGAGCACAGTCTCTGTCAAAACAGCATATTTTCCCCAATATCGTTAAGTCCACTTGTCATCTTTGTGGCAGGATCTAAAATAGACGTTTTTAGATTTCAGTTTAAAGTAAGCTGTATGGGGAGGGGGGGGTGATTAATGTAAGTTATACTTAAAATTATCTACATCCTCCCAAAAGTTTGATGACTTGATTCCAGAGGAAGACTAACAACAAAAAGAGTTACAGAAATCTGTTCAACGGCATTAAAGCTGTTTTGTATTCTAACAGATCAATAACAAAAAGAACTGCTGGTAAAAATAAGCTCCTTGGCAAAGTTAAACATTGCCAGATCTTGGTTATTACACTGCCTGTCTGGTTTAACACATTTCAGTCAACAGAGTTGTTTGGAAGGGGTGGACAACACCTACCTACCTTTTAGCATTCTTTTTTTTGGTCAAAGTACTTGTAAGAAATATGTAACTTGGTAAATTAAACATGGAGTATAGGTAAGACTCCACATATTCAGGTTTGGCCTGGTCAATAAGTTTGTAAATTATGTAAGTCTTGACATGAAAGCACACTGTGCATGGCTCAAAAGGGTGAAAACATGAGGGAGGGGGGTATGCAGGGTAAGAAAATCATCCATATATCAGAAATGTGGCATAGGCTTGATTATTGAAGGGATTTGGATATTACTTAACTTCAAAGTATGAATGAGTACCCAGTTGGAATAAAGAGGGCTTTGTAGATGGAAGATTTCTGGTAGGAACATGTTTTTCTGTTAAAGTTAGCATTGGAGTTACAGTTAAGTTCTTATTCAAGTTATTGTTGCAAATACAGCTGCTGAAAAACAACACCAGCTGAACTTTTTAATTAAATTTCCATAGCACTGCTCAAGAAAGTGAAAGAGTTTGCTAATTTGCTGCCATATGATGTTAAAGCTCTACCAAGAGGACATGACAGTAAAGTATCACATTTCACATAGTCTTTAAAGATCCCTGAAAGGTCCAAGCATTTCCAACCTTTTCTCTAGACCATATCTACTCACTCATAAAGTGTATATACCAATATGACCTTTATCCAGAGTAACGCTGACAGCTCCTTTAACATTACATGGGGAAGATTGTTTGGATTGGGGTTACTCTTTCTTTCAAGGTGGCATTTCCAACTGTTTGTATAAACTTTACCACCAGAAGGAATCTCTTATCAGACCTGCTACCTAACCCCATAACCAATGCAGACAGCATAGCCAAACAGTCACTAAAGGTTAGAAGAAAAGGTGCTCCCATTTCAAATACTAGTGCAGTAACAGTGTTACAACAGTGTTGCATTGCCTACAGATTCAGCCAGAAGGAGTTGAACATGTGCAGTGGATAACGGTATGGGAGATGAACGTTGTAAAAGGACAGTTATTAAAGATTTTGCTTGATCTATTTTCCATAGACTGAGAGGAAAATAATGGCAGTTTTAGTTTTTCCCTGAATACATAGGTTCCACAGTGTATTACTCAATTCTCCCATTGTTTACGTAGCTATTTTGCTGACTTATGCTTGGAATCAATGTAATATCAACTGGAAAGAAGCTTGAGGAGCTGAATTGTGAAACTTGTCTGTACTGACATAGATGCAGAAGAGGTACTCTTGTGGTCTTTCATTGGCAGGACTTCAAGACTCAGTTTCAAGGTCAAACGGAGGAATGAATTTATAATGTCTGACAGCTATATCTTCAACAAGTCTGTCAAACCTGTCAAGGTCATATGTCCTGAGCCACCAACTTTCTTCATATCTAAACAGCCCAAGCCCATGTACTCCTCAAGTACTTTGCTGGTACTACATGCTCCTTTACAATGCTGTCAACATAATCTTAGTCTGAGCTTTGCGTTTTCAGGTACATATTTACATGGCGAGCCAGTGCAAAGCTTGGCCTTTGGCAAATGCATTTTGTAACCTTTCCACACTCCTGTGGAGAAGAATGCCAAACAGGTAATTTGCACACCTGCGTCACCAACTGATAATGCTGCAGAAAGGGCAAACATCACAGGAAGTAGTTTTTCCCAGATAACCTTTTGTAAGTGATACACAACCTTTAAAGGAGTAGAGGTAATTATTAGGCTGGTTAGAATACCAAACATGTCCCGCCGTGCCACACATAATTATATTGCACTTTGGTTGGAGATTCAGAGACTGTCTGTTGGAATGGTGAGATGGGCTGAGAGCAGCTTGTAGCTTAGCACTCGCGCAGGTTTTTATGGACGGCACTTCTTAAGGTTCCGTCCTAACTATAAAGCTGAAGCTGTCTTTCTTTTGTTCTTAGAGAAAGGGAGAGAAGAGCTAGCAGAGGAAATACAAAGCTACTTCCACCATGGAGATGGAAAATGTGTTCTGCACAATTTTTTTTTGATCTGGAAAAATATTTTCAAGTTTATGCATTCTTTGGGAAAAACACTAATGATTTTTTTGTGAAGGAGCAAGTTTTTAACATAATTTTTGAAAAAATACCTTAAAAATGTCTTTATTGATTTTATTCAGGATATTAGAATGGTTTCTTATTATTCTCATTTTTACAGGTTGGAAGTGAAGACCCTGTAAGGAGAACCTGTTGAAGAGGACTGGTGGGACATCCGGATCTAAGGTAAGTTGTTACAATCCGTTTCCTTAGACTAGTGCTAGGGAAATATTCTAGTTTGTAGTCTTTTTATTTATAACATGATTGAAGAATATCCTGTGATGTTCGTTCGGACCCTTAAAGTGCCTTGTATAGTGCAGCAAACTGCCTTGTTATATTGTAGGAGCAGGGTATATTTTTAAAGGAAGCAGTTGCCAGCCCATCTCTACTTAATGTTCTTGCCACATATTCTCAAATTAGGAACTCCCATCTCTAGTCTCTCATATGTGGTAAACCTCTTTAAGGCGTAACACACCAGGTTTATACTGAAGAGTACAAGCTGCATACCCGAAATGATTTGTTTGATCCACAATCTCTGGATGGTCGCCTACTTTTTTCAATAAGCGCGGTCGGTTCTTAAACATGCTCAAGGTGTGGCTCTCCTCAAGCTTGGGACCTCCATTTAACTTCCTATAAAAGGAACATCCCTAACTGAAGCTAGTTACTCATTTTCACATGAGGTGAATGAGGAAATAGGTGTAGTGTGCCCTTCCTAAGGTTACAACATCGGGCCTGTCAGGGATTTGAACCCAGGTCTGAAAAATTTTGGTCAACGACCCTAACCACAAGACCATCTTACCACTTATAGGTGAACTTTGAGCTTTTCAGTATACAAGTCTTCATCAACTCTCGCTTCAGTGGCAATA
>LZCU01120291.1:3280-13977 GCA_001663935.1 Asymmetron lucayanum | reverse complement strand
CCTGCGAATGCTTAGGCACCCCTGAGTCTAGCCTTGGCAAAGCCACTTCAGTTGGATATTACAAGAGTTACTTTATAATGACCAAATTTCATTGAGGTTCAACTATTCAAAATAAATTTGCAGGAGCATATATCGTGGGGGATCGAGAGATGGATCATATAGTGAGACCGCAATATTTGTACTGCATATGAAAAACAAATCTAGCTATGGCTAAAATATCAGACACCGTTATGGAAGTAACATCCATAAAAAACGGCTCTTTTTTAAGTGGTCTGGCGAAAAACACTGGACTTTCAACGTCGGGGAATAGTCTTTTACAGTTTTCAAATCAACAAACCAATTTACCAGGTTTTCCATTAAAATACACTACTAGAGTCGGTACCAACAAAATACGTTCATTAACGCTTAATTAATGTTGCTAGCAATCGAATAACATCTCCTATTTGTCTCCTGGCAAACCGCCGCCCGTTTTTCCTGTTGCTATGCCAACGGTGCTTCTTGCGCCATCGTTGCCATAGCAACGGCTCTTCTCTTCCCCATCGGCGACTAGCCTCCAAAACCAGGAATAGACACAGAAGAAAGAGATCTCATCACATCAATGTTAAATAACGGATATCTGCGTCCGCCGAACATCCTTCTTTTCTGTATCATGTATGTGATTGATGTTTTTTTGCTTGAAGAAGTGCCAGAGGATCAGACCATAAGGCGGTGACACATCTGCAGTGTTTTTCTCCCGAGCCCATGGTGATTAGCGGCTTCTTCGCGAACACCTGTTGCACAGGGTGGTAAACATGAACCCAGGGTCGTGCCCATCCAATCAGTGCTTCATGTCGTTTTGAATGCTCGAAGTCACTATAAGCATGCATGCGAGTCACGACACACTGGCAGCGACAATAATGCAATTGGCTTCCTTGTCCCCCAACCCCCATAGTTCGTCGGGTGGCGTTTTTAACATTTCTCTCTCTCTCATTTTTATTTATAACGGAATAAGGATCATGTACTGGTTTCTGATTGCTACAATTTTCTTATTGTTTGCGTGTCTTTTTTCTGGTTGATCATTTGCTTCGAATATTTTCGTGAGAAAATAGCTGAAAATTAAATCTGAAAACGTTGAAGTCGTCAGCAAAACGGGACGAATAATCTCCAAGCAGATTCGGCATCTGTACAAAGCATACATTTCCAAAAAACGTATACAACACAGCAAAATACGCTAAAACATGCCCCACTGCAGCTTGTGCTGCTTGGAGATTATGACATAAAGGCTTCTTGCTTCCTCGCCATGGCACCGTCAGACCTCAGGATGACAATTTTAAACAGAACGCTGGCTACTTCAGTTGTATACATCAGTTCCAAGCGTAGTCTTACAACAACAACAAAAAACATCTAAAGGCAACATAATCTTTATTGATTTTCAACATTCGCCACTTAGCCGCATACAACAGACAGCACGATGTCCGGAAAAGCAGCCTTGAAGCTAAAAACAAACTTGAAGAGTGCGTTACTTGGCATGTAGTGCAACAAGTGAGCATAAATCAATCAGACACCAGTTTGGACGTGTTGGGAATATTGGCGAGCAACTTATCATGGGGCCCATCATAGTATTCATGAGAAATTTGCCACGTACTCCGATAGTTGAAAATCATTTACGAGACAACAATAATCCCATTTGTTGGAATTAATGTGCCTTCATTAATCTAGAATGAACATATGACGGGCAGTAAAATGTATTTTGTAACCATTGAACCTGCTGACTCGCTCCTGTCCAATTTTTCTCAGATGTAGTGCCTGTCTCGGGGGTCTGGTTTACGTCAATATTAATAACGTTCTTGTGGTATAGAAAGTGACACGCGGTATTTCAATTTTGCAAGGAATGCCTTACGTGGTACGGACGCATCAAGAGAGAGTAATTTTCTCAAGAGGTTTGCCATAGCGCGACTTAACAATGCCGCCTCATTCCGCCGGTTCCTATGGCAACCATGTTTGCTTTCCGGACGAGGCGGGGGCTACTTGTGACGTCACGCTGACGTGCTCGCGGGAGTGGGTGTCCCGTTTCCCGACAAGTATGGCAGCTGGACTGGTTAGTGAGATTAACGAGGAATTTCTCGTCTGTCAGATCTGTTACAACGACTTCGACCGTCCGAAGATTCTCCCTTGTCTTCACACGTTCTGCCAGGCATGTCTGGAGAAGCTGGTTGGGGCGCAGGCGGACCGGAAGCTGTCGTGCCCCACCTGTCGCCAGGACCTGTACCTCTCGGTGCGCGGTGTACAGGGGCTAAAGGACAACTTTCTCGTATCCAAACTGCGGGACGTGGTTACGAAACCAGGAAGACCGCCAACAAACGCGCACGACCTAACCATATGTCGGGTGTGTTCGGCCGGTTCTGACGCTAGATTCCACTGTGTGGACTGCCACGAGTACCTGTGTCAGGTGTGTACGGACGCGCACCGCAGGCTCAAGCTCACACGGGCGCACAAGATCGTTTCCACAGACGACCTTAGCCCCGGTAGCGCTATGGCCGACCCAGGGTCCAGGGACAACGACAACAGCACTTCATTGTGCCCGAGGCACGGAGAGATCAACAAATTTCACTGCGACACCTGTCACCTGGTAATTTGTCTACACTGCGTTGTGACGGCGCACAAGGAACACAGGTACGTGGAGATAGAAGAAGTGGCTGAGAGGGAGAAGAAGAACGTAAGACGACTCCTTCCAGTGGCCAGGGGGATTGTGTTTCTACAACAAGCTAAGCTGAATGAAATGCACTCACTGAAGCAGAAATGGGACGCTCGGGTCGGGCAGACCGTAAACACTGTGGAGGCCCGGGCTGCACTCATGATAGAGGCCATACAAGAGTTAAAGAGAGCCAAAATCAGCCATATCCAGGCATTGTACGCCGCGAGTAAGAAGGAACTAGACTCAGCAGTGCAGGCGGCGGAGGGGAATCTCAGTTCCGCAAAAAGCTTCATCCACTTTGCGGAGAACATAGACGGAAATGACGCTCCGGTAGATGTGCTGGCGCAGGCACGCGACCTGACAGGTAGATTACAACAGTACATAGACGATAACAGTAAAGGGAAAGTCGACTTTTCTACCTCTTTGATGGACATGCAGTTTCATTCCACTGTCACAGACGGGGCGGATGAACTAGACCGTCTGTTCGGTAGTTTGTCTATCAGGACACCAGGAACGGACCCTTGGCCGTCTGTGACGACCGTAGCGCCCTCTCCTACCCCACAAGTACAAGCGATTGTCAAACCCAGTCGCACGCTGAACCCTACGGGAACCGCCCGGCTATCCACGGCTTTGGGCAAGAGGGGGAGCGGGGATGGTGAGTTTGACTGGGCGGCGTCCGTCTTCGTCAACACCGAAGGTTTCATCCTCGCGTCGGACGTCCGAAACAAACGCTTACAGGTGATGGACGATGAAAACCTGTACGGGACAATCAACCTTGGCTTTGAGCCGTGGGACGTGGCGTGTAAGGACAACGGCGACCTCCTGGTCACTGGGGATGGACACTCCATCCACGTACTGGACAGTCAAGGAAAGGAAAAGGACACCATTTACGTGATGGGGTTTAGGGAAAAGGATAAACCTTCTCGAGGCATCGCCGTGGACCAGCTAGGACGTATCATCGTCACCATCGGGTGGCAGGTGTTCGTGCTTCTCCCGGACGGCACGCCGGTCCACACCCTCTCCTCCTCCACACATCACTTCGGCAACCAGCTCCGAGTCACCACCAACCGCGAGAGTCAAGTCATCGTGAGCGACTGGAGGAACGACATCATCAAGGTGTTCGGGGCGGACGGACAGTTCGTGTGCGAGTTCGGGCTGTACGGCTCCGGGGACGGGTACTTCGACTACCCCACCTCCGTCCACACGGACGACCACAACAACATCATCGTGGCGGACAGCAAGAACCACCGAGTGTCGCAGTTCAGCAAGGACGGGACTTTCGTACGGCATCTGTTAACCAGGGATAACGGGCTGTGGCACCCACAAGGGGTGGCCATCACTCCGGACGGAAAACTCGTGGTGTCAGACAGAAGTGAGAACAGTTGTGTGAAAATTTACACCTTTGACTAATCTCGGGAATTTTGTAAATGTATCATGTGGAGGCATTTCTTTCTTTCAAATACATTGAAGGATTCACGTGACGTAATGATATGATCACACAGAACGTTGTATGCACACCTGCGCCAAACTTGCATACAGAACTGAAGAAACAAACGGGACAAAACTCGCATAACAGTTGCACCGCCTCAGACAAAACAGAAACGGTTGCCTTATCTTCCTTGGCATATATGCAGCCTTTACTTCCTAGTTTGGTAAGTGGCTTGTAGCTGTGACGGTGACCTGGGCTTGTCACCCCTTAATTACCACTTGAGTCTCGTCACAGCCGACCTCCACCAGTTGCACCGGTTTATTGGTGCCTTACTGTTTGTGTAAATGATTAATAAATTTAAAACCATTGTCAACGACAAGGCTGGATCAGAAGACGTATAAAGGTTATCTTTCAAGAGAGACCGGACAGTTGATCAGGAAGTTAAAACTAAAATTAACATACAGAGCACGTTCCCAACATCGTAACAAACGTGGGACCACTCCCCGCATGGTTTCCGTTGTTATTGTGTAGCACCCGACTTCTGCTTTCTCAGAATTCAGCAGTCACCAGATTTGACCAAATCCTGTAGAAGGAAATGGGAACTTGATTCGAAACATCGCATTAAATTATCGAAAACCTTCATTAGATTTTTTTCCTTCCTAACACACTTGTTATATCCTTTGCGTTGTTTCTTGAAATGTTATTTCAGAATGAGTCAACTGGATGTAAATGATGGTTCACATTCATATCATAAATGCTGAACTTGTCATCGAACAGTGCAATAATACGGAAATTCCACATTGCCAAACATAAGAAATACATTGTGTAGTTTATTTATTTGAAACTGGAGAGTAATTTTGACCTCGGAAACGGACATAGGTTAGAGCACATGTATTTGGAAACATAAGACAAATACCTAAACGGTGAATAGTGTATTCTGGAATTTTCAAACACACCCATTTTGGGGGATCATAATTCAGTTCCTGAGGAACTATGGTCGACAACGTGTGCCGAAAAGCTATGGTGCTATGTTTCAAACCAAATGTCTAAAACACTTCTCATTTCAAATCTGGTAGGTAAAATTTTACGTTAGACCACATAATATAGAACATACGTTAACAAACCTATTTATTTCACGGAAATTGATCGATATCTTCCGCAGCATATGTAATTTATAGCCACTTAGTTTTGTGTATTTTCTGTGCTGCTGTAGCTTTGCTTCTGGAAGTGAAATGTTTTACTGATACTTACCTGTTGTAAAGGTCAAGTCCAGTATACACATAGACATTATGAGATGTCAGTTGTGTCTATTATGGATGTTTTGTTTGCCGAACTAATATTCCGTTATGTTGCGATATAAAAAAAAACCATATGGTGAATTCATACGACTCGGTTTATGTATTATTTCGAATGGACCAGGCCCTGGAATGGACAGACTCCATAGAAGTTCTGGTGGTGGTATGTTTTGCGGAACACACGAAAGAAAAGTACTAAAAAAAAAGAAACAGGGCGACCAGTTGAAATCATATAAGAAAGGGCTGACGTCTAAAAATGGTGTCCCAAGCCAACCCTACCTCAACCTTTGAAATGGAATATCCCTCAACGTTGAATTTTGACAAAGTCCCATGTAGAAGTGTATGCATGAATGTAACATTCACAATACATAGATTGATGTTGTATTCTGTATTTTTCATATGTACACCTTTTGTGGTGGGGCATTCGGCTGAATTCCTGCGGAGCTTGGAGATAAAAATTAAACTAATATCCGGTGTATTGTGCACAGTGTAGTAGAGCAAATACCGCCAACGTCAGTGAGCTGTTTTACCTGTCAACTAAGTGTGGTGCAGTCACACGCGCTGACAGAGCGACGGACCGCCCGCATGAAAGTTGCGTACGAGTATTCGCATATAGATGTGTGGACCTGTGGACTGCCCTAGAAATTCCCCCGTCTTTGAGCTGTTGTACGACATATGTGTGCGTTCACTGCTTTTCCCTACATGAGTATCAACAAGAAAAGTCGAAATTGAGAATTACTTCTTGTTCCTTTTTTTCGAGACTTATCGAAAATGGATACTTAGCGTCATGTTAACCATGCCACCTGTTACGCAATATTGTCTGGTGAATGGACTTAATCATTAATGACTAAAATATGACGTTTCTCAAGGTGAAAAGTTTTCTGATCTTGCTGCCTGTAATTGGTGGACTTCATTCCCCGTTATTTGTTCAGTCATTCATGAAATCAATAATTCGTTACCAGACTCCCCAGCTCAAACGGACTGAAACTAAACAATCTTAAGTTATTCATTAACGACATATATCTTGACAGAGGGTGTACAAATGTGTTTCTTTCAGTACGATCTCACAACCATTAGTGGTCCATCCCTTTACAACTGACCTATTTGCGCGACCGTTTTTCATAAATAGAATTATCAGAATTACATTCAAAGGTGAAACGAAGAGAATATTTAGGATAATGGCGGCTCTTCTTTGTAGTATCTAAATTTTAATGGGATCTCGGCGATCAAATTTTATCAACTCGAACAGCTGCATATTAATAAGCAACTTCAGTCTCGAAAACATTTATGCTGAGCAAAATGTATAATATATTTGAACAGTATCCACCTCGCAGCACATAGTAAGGTTTCTTGGCAGTGTGTTTACAAAGGCCACAGAGTGGACGAGTGCTAAAATCGCGTTATTCTGGGCGTTAGAACCATCTGAATCTTTCTTCTGTTGCTTCTATGCTTATGTCTACTTGAGAGTACAGCATACTAAAGGTCATATTCCCTCCTGACATTTTCTTGTAGAATACCGAAAGGCCCAAAGTTTGAAGGCGACCCCCGCCCCCATCAAATTGATTCATTATGAGTGCCAAGCCCACGCGTAGATGTAGATGAATCTGAGTGTCGCTGTGGGTGTGGTCTACTGAGGGAGCGTGATTCTTTACCATGTCAAGAATTGAGCTCAGCGGACGACTTTGAAATAGCAAATCAAGGATATTTTTAGGACAGTCGAGGATGTATCGTATACCCTTGTCGAGGGTCTGTTTTAAATTTGTCGTGAAGCTGGCTAGAAAATTTTTAATGTTATTCTGAAAATGGGCCGACGATGTATGACGCCGGCTTTTTAAAGTACAAATGTACCTGTCAGGTTGATCTACTAGTATTTCATGTATTTTCTTCACACCTACCAGGACTTATTATTTTGTGATGCTTGACTTAGATGACTTTTCTTTATTAGCTTAATTGTGGTCCATTATGATTTATTGTGATAATTGTGTCTAGTTAGATGGATTTTTATTGATGCGGAGACCAAATCCCCATTCACCCGGAACAACAAAACCTTTTCATTTGACAGGGTGGTGGGCTTATATCCTTGCTGCAACAGCGTTTAATTGAAAACACCACAAGTGCTGTCTCCACCACATTTTATAACCAGCCAATGGCATTGCCTTGGAAACAAGAAATGAAAATTTACCGAAAATTCCAAAAAAATTCATTCCATTCCATTTTTAACAGAATTCTTCGCCACTGCGAGGGGGACGACAACCCGCCTTGTCAACTGCATCATACATGCGTGTAACTGCTACGGCAAAGATATAAAGTAGGGATAAGGATATTCTAAAAACCACTCAACCTTGCAGGATGACAAGTACTCTCGGATTGGAGAACTGTCCAGTGAAAGAATATTTTCAATCCTGCTTCACCTAGACTAAAATTAATTGGTCATCTTTATCTAGGGCATGCAAACAAGAAACAAGGTCTGAGCATGAGTGCGTTGCTGTCCGCATCATTGCTTGCTTTATTCATGTTATGTGCGGAATAAGCAATCCAATGAACGCAACGTTTCCCAGTCGGCATGACTCTCCAAACCTGCCACCGCCGGGTCCCCCTCAGTCTATACACAATTATCCACAGTCGGACTCGGTGCCGAAGCCTTCTTACAAAAGCAGTTGAACCTGACTAGTTTTCACTGAAAGGGAGAAGCAATTCCTCGCATGTTTTGCATTGTATCATTGCTAGTTAGTGGATTTCGGAAAATTTTCTATGATCCAGCGTATGCCTTCTTCTGTAGGTGTTTTAACGTGTTGGAAACGCAAAATCTTTGTGTGTAATAATAACACTAGGTTGTAAGGAACAGCTTCTCCTTTTAATGCATACTATGCATCCCAGAAGGCTTCCTCTGTGTACACTTTACAAAATACAACACATTCTTCATTAAGTGCACCCAAACAAAAACCATGTACATTGTCATCCAAACGTGTGGGTGCAAGAAGTGTATGATGTAAGGCTTCCAATGTCAAAGTTCTGCATAAAACAAGAAAGTCTGCCAACAACAGCAATTTGCAATCAGTAGTACTACAGTAAATAGACATTAATTACAAGTACCATAGCTATGCTAGATTACAACATGGTTACAAGTTTTACCGTAACATTTTATTTCTTAAATACCATTGGTCAAAAGAAACTTGGAACAAATTGGTACTTCGGCCTACTCTTTGTCATGTGATAATCTGGTGGTTTCTTGGATCCACCGAAGAGGCGGAGGGATATTCCATTAAAAGTGGGGGAGGACCATGATATTTTATGTTGAAATGAAAGAAAGGTGACTGAAAGCAAAGCTAATACAGTACTGGGGCTAAAATGCAAAGTGTGGGTTGGATCCAGTGGGGATTGCATGTAAGATGTACATGTAGGAGGGGGAACTAGTTTCATGGCCTCCCCCCGAACAAGTTTTTAATGGAATAGTCCTCATATCTTGCCTGGGCAAAACAAAAATCCCCTTACTGGTAACACAAGGAATCTGTCAGAATTTTACAAGGTTTTGTATCCCATGGCCAAACAGAGTTACTGGAGTTAAACAGTGGAAACAAATGCATAACATAGATAAAATAAAACATGTTGTACATTGTAGTGTTTTACTGTATTGTACGGTAATGCAAAACAAAATGACAGTCTTTGTTTTGACTGAATTTGTTAGCCCAGAAAAGTACCTCTCCCCTTTAGCTGCAACAAGCGGAAAAGATTATGGCCAAATGGAACTGGTCTGCGGACTATACACGTATTATTTTCAGCGTACAGTTACAGGATGTCCCTCTTGATTCGAGATTAACACTGAGAGCTGCGGCCATTTTTTGTAAGGATTATTTTGTGAATGCAGCATAACAACAATGTGAGGTAACTACAAAAAAACAACAGTAGCATTTTATATACAAGGGTTAATCATAATACTGATATCCAAAAACAATTTTTGTACAAATCTGCTAATTCCATCATAGATACAAGGAGCTAGCATTTCAGCCAAACCTTGATGAAATTGTACAGAATTTTACCTTTTGATATTGCATAATATTCGAGATAGGTACAGAAATAGGGAAACATTCACTGTAAGCATAATAAGCAATGTTCAGCGTTGCCTTCTGCCGTGCAGAAGTCACAACTTTATACATTGCATACAAGTTGATAATTTGGTTACCAAATTTAGCTATATAAAGCACCATATCTACCTAATACATACATTTCCCTTTATTGGAGCTGTACAAGGTAAGGCATTTGTATGTTTCGCTGCCATCTTCCACTTTGCAGCATTGTTGCATTGATTACAAATGAGTACACACTTAACAGATGGCTGATGGCAAAGTAGCAAACCAAACTGTTCAGTCACATTAATGGCAACTGGGAAGAAACAACAAACTTCAAAAGGTCTCAAATTCTCCCAATCATCATTTGCTTACTGTACCATCAAAGGTTACATCTTATTGGCCCATTTCAACATGAAATAAACTTGTCCAATTGGTCTAAACAATGTTTGTGAACAGACAGAAGGAAAAAAAGAAAGAAACTGCCAAAGTTAGAAACGAAATTTAATTCACTTGGCATCTGAGATTAAATTGAAAATGAAAATGGCCATTTCAGACTTCGAGCAAGTTCAAGAGAAAATTTAGTGGGTAAAAACATGTAGAGACAGAATTTTTAAGTTGTTGAAGATCACATCACAGTGTTGACTCTGGAATGCACTTCAAATGTGCAGAAATACTAACATAGTTTGAGGGGGAAATGCTCACGTTAAACAGGGTTGCGACTGAAGCCAAACTTGATATCACATCTTGTGAGAGGTATTCTCTACCTCTTACACTAGTGATCACACTTTAACAGGTAGTACTTATCAAGGGCATTTTTGATGTCACAACCTCAATCGTTTTCCTCTACACAGAGTAAAGTTCCCGAATTGAGGACCATTCCACATACAACAGTCATATACAGCTTTTCAAGTACTACAAGTTCATTCAAAGACCTTATTTCCATATCTTTAAGAAGTTGCGGAGCTGCCAAGATGTATTGACAGTTAACATACATCCACGTCACACACTACCTGCTCTCTTCGAAAGCGTGTCAAGATACAAAACCACAAGTCACTAACACTCAAGCTGACACCTCAGAAAACAAGGCAGGGTCGTAGAAATGTTACCACTTACACCAGAGCTGCAGCATGGTACATCTGAGTGACCAGCATCTAACACATTTCACTCTTTGTACTGTTGATATGACAGGGATCTATGGCTTTACAAGTAAAAAGAGAAAAGGCTGAGCAGTC
>LZCU01118570.1:0-15258 GCA_001663935.1 Asymmetron lucayanum | reverse complement strand
TGTACTGAACGTAATGCCGTATTTAGCCCCTCGTTCCTGCAAATATTACATATAGAACCCCATTTATTTCCACTTGCCCGACTTGACCTTAAATTAAGGCCAGAACGTCTTGTATATTCGGTTAGCCTTTCTACAATTCCCTCCAGCCCTTCTTCATCCCTTAGTAATGAAGCAATGTGCGGGTATTTCTGGCAGTTTTATTGCTATCCGTTCGGTCGGAACTTTGCTTTACCGAGATCTATTTAATCCACGCGCCCGTACGGTTGGAATGAAGGCGGGATGTCAGTAGTAGTTTCGGTTCTGTCGACTTTAATGACTTTTTCTTGTACGTACAAGAGGCACAAGCCCCGGCTCATTCACTCTAGGTACAGACCGGAAATTGGATGGTATAAAAAGAAAACAATTTTAGAAGTTGTCTCAGACGCGTATTGTCTTCAATTTCAGATTTTGATCAGTAACGTTGGTTTATAGTGTGGGGATGCACAAGTATTCTCCGACATTTAATCTGATTGGACATTTCAATGGAAGGACTTATAATCCAAGGTGATTGGATTCTGGCGGAATTTTTAGGGAAGCATTTTATAGACATTGTCAGTTGGGGGAAAGAGTGCTAATAAGATCAAAGAAAGAAAACGTTTTTACAGCAGTCTTGGATTGGTATTTTAGAAATGAATGTAAACTACGGTATACTCTTGATGACTGAATGTGTAATTTGTCAGCAAAGACGCTGGAAAAAAGGAACCGACTATACCCTTTTTGTACTAAGTGTAAACCCTCTGCATGCATGTGTACGTCCAGGCGGTTTTGAAGACGAACACGTACTTTTAATAAGCCATAGAATAACCGGTCGATGCGACAATTATGCTAACTCATGTTTTGGCTCTGGAACAGCATTACATTAGTAAATCAACAATATGTATTCCTCTATTTTCTGATAAAAGTTCATTTGTACTCAGTCTGGTATACGACCTGACTAAAACTTTAACTTCATATCTCACACGAAAACCCCTCAATGATATACCACATTTGGCCATTCCATGATATTCATCGGATGTTCTGATTCGCAAGAGAAGCGAGTGAAGAAAACTTTGAATCACATGTTCATTCACAATCGGCACGAACTAAAGGAGCTGTGTATCCTAATTCCAGTCATTACTGTAGAGATATCCTGTTAAGGTGAATTGTAAAATAAAATAAAATACATATATGTAGGAAATATTATTAAGAAAAACTGTAAATCTTGACCTTCGTCACTCTATGCAAATATCGTTTACAATGTTGGCCAAGCAACAATGGCTAAGGAAAGCCATAGAAGAAACTTTTAGATCAATTCACAAATTGCATTCATAAAAAAGATGTAAAATTTTGCACAAATAACATGATAGTCTAACTCACAACATAAATGATAGCTAAGTTACGTATTCACATCGATCAGTCCTCGGTATTCTGGTAATCCATTTGTCATTCTGCTATATCCTTCCTTCCATGTTAGCGATCACAAAGCGACATGAAACTGGCCCCATACCCGTGAAATATGCCCATGGAGACCTTTGGTTCAATACATCCATATATCTTGGCTCTGAAACCGATATTCTTGTATTGTTAGCTCTTTACGATAAGGGACTTGACCAACCTATAGCGACATCAAACCACAAATCGTTATTTGAGGTGTCTCTACAATTTTACAATACGCGACGATATGTGTCCCCTTGTAGCCAATGTCTATTCAATTTGGAAAACAAAGACATTTATGGATTTGATATTATCAGAAGAAATCATGACATCAGATATTCGACTTGCGTATGATTATTTAGTGTTTGCGCACTGTAGCTTTTCTATTACATGCCAATCAGACCAAAATGTACAAGCAGATCTTTGGAAGTGAGATCCCAACGACTTCTGACTGCCCCAATTTCTGTCCAAACAAACAAACAAAAGAAACAAACGGGTTAGGGAACGTTACAACGTTCCCTCAAGTCTGCTTGGGGACTGATCAAACCACAATAGCACCACCAGTGCAATGTCTGTAAATGTCCTACGGAACAGACTGTCTCTGCTGCCTTAGTGGGCGTTACTGTGCATGGGATTGCTGATACAACAACATCAAGTGAATGCTAATCATGTATCCTAGGAATATTTACCCTTGGGTCCAACTTTAAAGCTAGAAAAGATCTCTACTCAAACGTAGACAATGTATTTAGGGGGGGGGGGTTAAGATAATACAGCGATCTGTCAAAGCAAAACCATTACCTTTACGTTTGAGAAGAAGTCTCGGTTGATGAATTAAAAGTTTATGAAAAAGTTATTTGGTCTCTTGCGTTTAGTCCCTCTTTCAAAAGCAAAATTTCAGTCTAAAACTTATTCCATTTATCTCATATCTTATAAAAACGTTGAGCATTTCTATATAAACCCCAGTAAAATCCAGTAAAAGCATTCTGTGGAGTAAAGTCTGTATGGAAAGCTCCTAGATCTGTAAAGAAAGAATGAAATGACTTACCGGATCGCAACAACGAAGCTGCTTACTTCCCATAATGGTTGAACAAATCCCCATATGGAAACTTAGATTTGATCTCTAAACATCCACTTTATACCATTGCGCATAGACCGTGGCGACATCATACAGCTTTATAATGGATGTTAAAGATGGGGGATGAAGGGCGTTGTTTTATTGAACACCCCGAGGAGTTGATCATCAATTATACTATCGTTAAGAGTGATGTTTTGTTCAAAGTCAATGTCAAACTGCGACCTAAGATAACTTTACTGGGTAAAGCGGCATTCATGTCGAAGGGTGCTGTGGTTCGATGGTCAACAATCCAACTTGAACGTCACGAGGCTGAGGATTCGAACCCTGACCCGTCGGTCTTCCCTAGACCGCTTTGTGCGCTGTTGGATTGGGGTGCCGTCGTCTAGGATGGGACAGTAAGTTAAAGAGCCACACCAAAGGCACGGTAAAAACTCATCACACCTAACTATAAGAGTAAGGGTCCAGAGCCCAGGTGTGCGTAGATCAGATCAAAGCAGCTTGTACTTATCAACGATCAAGGTGGTATTCAATACAGAAGGAAACATACATGTACGTATTCAAAAGAGTTATACACATGTTTTCTTTTTCAGACAGCACAATAGTGGTACAAACTTTGACAAACATGGTGTAAGTTTGTTTTCATTTGTTTTCTATAAATACACGAATGTATTAAGAACCTTGCCATTTACATTATAAAATAAACTACAGTAACTACGTAGGGATGGCAAACATACACCTTAGATAGAACAGAAAAAGTGTACCAGAATGAACATTGGATGGAACAACGGGTGAATATTGGAAACATACCAAAGTATTGTCTTCTCTGTGCTAATGTGCTGCCTTTGTGCACTCATTGTCCGAACTGCCCAATGTCACATTTGCGAATCAAACAGTCATCTTGCAAAGGCCGTTCCCCCGCCTTGGATTTGATGGGATCGTGGATTGTGTTTACTTGCGTATGAGAGGGCAGCGAATTGGATTCATGGGGTGAATGGCAATATGCCAGTGGCCCTTCAAGTCGCATTACCTCCACTTCTGTTGAGCGCCAAACGTTGCGTGATGTCTTGAGCATTTATTGCCAGATGGGGGCGGAAGAATATGCTCAGGTGTTATCAATGTAGGCCAAGGTTAACACAACTGCGTGGGCACAAAGGGATAGTCCTGAGAGTAATCTAATTTTGATGGAAAGAAAAGACTCTAAATTGGACTACATGATGTATGGGACACGGGGGAGCTTGTGGACACGTTGGGTAAAACTGGCTGCGGGGGGAAATCTCCAATGTCGAATCGTAAATTAAATCTAGGTTTTGTTGGATCAGAGCTTGTAAACGGAAACATCTGCTTACCTGATAGTACTGTTTACTCTTGGGGATATTTTCTCTTTTCTATGATTTATGTAAAAGGTTTTCAAAGAAAAAAGTGCTACTTTCTGGATGGAGCCTTAGTTTGAAAATTTGGTAAACATTATCAACGCCGTCTTTAGTAGAAATGCCTTGGAAAAGTATACTGGCCCACACTGTCCAACGTGGCCTGGAGTTCTAAGACCAAAAAGCACCACTTCCAATTAATAGTTCATGTGGTTTATCTTGATATTACCATATTATAGATCATATAACATCATAAATACGTGGCTGCATAGCGAGCTTTTACTACTTCTGTTGTAACAAGATGTGATTGTATTCGGAAAAGATTACTGTATGACGTGATTGACATTTTTTGTGGCCCAAGCAACTTATTGCAATGAGATGCATGGAACATATAACAACGCACTTTGCGATGCATGTAGATACTATAGCTAGTACGCTTAGCCATTTATTCTCTTACCATGGTTCAGGATGTATAGCTTATAGATGTTATTAATAAAAGCCTACCCTGAACTATTTCTGATCGGGCCCTACGTTCACGAATACATTAAACATGAAGTACGCGCTCCAGTATCCGTCCGTATGTACCAACGCCGGACGTCCGGTGAGTTGTCTCCGTGCAATCACACTGGGTGTTGATGTACAGACGCTTGATCGCTCACGTAAAAGAAAGTATCTTGGGCGTTGAAGATAGTCTTGGTGATGACCTTCTGTTTTCTGCTTGTATTTGATACGGCGGCATTGGTTTAGGATACCAGGTGGCATCGCGATTGAGGTACAGTTTCTATGCTCATGGATGGAGCCGAACGTTGAGACAGAATGTTAAGGTATGTGACGCATTTGCAGTAAGGCTAACTTACAGTTATTTCAATGACTGCTTTCTTTGGTAGCTGCTTTTGCGGCATGTCCTTCCACCTTGTCCATTGCTCAGTCTGTAGGTGTGAAAGGTAGGTTAGTTTCATCAACATACATTCTGCGTACGTCCGGGTCATTAGTAATTAAATAAAGAAATGTATTGCTTACAACAGTGTTTACTAGACGAAAAGGCTATAGGTATTGCAATATGCTTTACCATTTGATGTAAAAACTGATGATATTTTTATTTATCAGATGAATTGTGTAAAATTTATAGTACAATATCAACAACATGAACGGTCGTCTTCCTGTAGGGTTCCAGCGAATCTCAAAGCTGACCGGCGTTTACCCTCCAGTATCTGGCTAGTTTTTTAAGAAAGTAGTCATTTATTCGTGACCGTTTGTGAGGGAACATCTTACAAAACATCGTGGTCTTCCGTTTTTCTGCCTATGTTTAAAATTGCAGACGCGTGAAGACGCAGCATCACTTCTGGACCACTAAGCAGGTGTTTATTAGCAGCGATATCAACGGAATGCAATTGCAAGTGACACTAATTTTTCTTTGAGCCGTCTTTACCATAATTGTCATAGTAATGTTCTCCAAGCTGCATAATTGGATTCGTCAGATTAATCTAATGTGGAATGTCTTTTCAACAGGGCAGAAGAAATCTTTGCACAATCTGGCAAATGTATCTACCAATCTAAACCATTGTATCTGACGCATCCTTTTCTTTATATTTTCAAAGTTTTCGCATTTCCATGGATAAGTATACCATGTATGATAGCCTCGTGTTGTTCAGATGCAGCAATGAGAGGTATTCAGCGTTCATCATTCCACATAAATACCATTTTTATGCAATAGATGTCCTTGTATGTCGACCATGCCCCGTTGGTATTAGTGTTCACAACACTATTAATCACAACCATACCGCTATTATGGGCATTTGTTTCCTTTCGTACGTGACTAATGTAGTGCACAGATGACCTGACGATCAGTGCGTAAAACCCCTACTTGTTCTCGTCCATCTATGTCAAAACATGATGAACAGGGTTTGCTCATTTTGAGTTCATAGCCGTTGTTTGAGAAAACCATGTTGATAGTTTTGAATAGTATGTGATACATAAGGACATCAGGTGAGAATGGTGGCCAGTCAGTACCGTGTGAACTGCTATCATCAGCAATTCGACCACGAAGATACATATTAAGGTTGCCGTAGTAGAATCGATTAACGGGTACTTAATTGTTGTAGGGCCCGTGTTCCATTTGTTCTTCGTTCCCATTAATTTCACACGAATTCTGTGATCATATGTTAAGTCACATCACCTGAATTTACTCTTATTATCTAATTTAATATACAATTTTACTTCCAAAGAAGACCCTCAGTTGGCTTGTTATTCTACAATACACCATGTTCTCCTGTACATTATTCTAAACAAACGTATACGATCATGAAATGGCAGTCATTAATACTGAGTCTGACATGTCAACAAAGCTGCAATCAACGGGAGACAAATCTGTAAGGCCATGACAAGGTATATCATTTGTTTACAGTTAGTTATTGGCACCAACAGTCATTTGCAGGAATAGGTTATTTTCAGATGACGAAAGTTTCTTCACGAGTTGTAGATCTGGCCCTCACGATAGATCGGGTTATGGCGATGGCTCTTTTTCCTAATTACTATTGGTTGGTTGCACATCACTGACTCTTTTAATGAGATACCTGTTTTCTTACGCGGGGTATCCCCACATGACTTTTCCATCAGGAATTTCCATCACTCTTTACTTAAAATTTACTCCGTCAGCAGGTATTAAATGGATGGTAAATATCATTGATTTTTAATACAGTACGAGGAATAACAATCACGAGTGGCTATCAGCTAACAAAATGACCAGGTAATTGCCGCACGCTGGAATAATATAAAATGACCGAGTTTTGGGATTACTGTCTGACACTAGACTAAATGTATGTGGTTCGCTAGAATGTCGTTGTCCAACCAAACGGAGGGTTTAACCGTCGTCCGTTAATTTTGATGTGGCTGGAAATAGCTAAATATACCTGACTGACTATGATGCCATCAACACGAGCTGTTTTTGTTGTAGCTCTTGTTTCTGTCGTACTTCAGATATCGCTCTAATCCCCACAGTTTTTGCTTCAATTCTATACCCTAGGTTTGTAATGATTATGATTATCATTTGGCTTATTGTTTTGAAAACGGTGATATAATAGGAAGCTCCACAAAGCGTTTGTAAGGAAACACACTGACTCTTAGTTTGTGCAACTACATGTGTACAGGGTTTTATGACGCCGACTGAGGGGCAGGTACTTGGATTGATGGGCGCGCTCTTATTGTATGCATATCTTTTGAATGCTGTCTTTGATATAAACTTAAAGGAAGGGCAATGTCCTCAAATTTTAAGCCCAAAGTCTGATACATGAAGGTTTAGTTGTACGCATAAATATCAGCAGCATTGTGTTATGTTACATAATGTATGTTCTTCTGTAAAGGGGCTCATACGCAAAAGCCCACATGAAATCTAAAATGATCCCAGTTATAAGCAGACTCCCATCCTCTAGCAGCGAGGCCGTGGTTTCCCACAGTTTAATCTCATTTAAGATTGGTGGAGGAAGCCAAGAGTGGATTATACGTCTAGGAATCCATTTTGTTCTCCATTTTCGACCCTGAATCAATTCTAGTTCGGTTAGGTAGACCGCCAATTCCAGACCGGAGACTGTGCGACTGATCCTACCGGCTGTGCAGCTTGTGAGGAAGCATGAGTGGATTGTACACCGGAGTCAATGAAGACGGATCTGGTGCACTGTACGGCGGCCGATAGATTACCTCTTCCGCGGTCGTTTCAATAAATTTTCGGCTGGGAAACCAGCCACTTGATGGGGAGGTTCGTGAGAGGATTATTTCTGTCTCCTGCCAGGAGTTAGGGTTGATTTCCATCCAAGGCCAAGGGATTGATCACAGCTTAAGGGAGAGCACTGTAGTTTATCGTAGAATGAGGAAGGTTCTCTTCCACGGAAGGCGTGTTGATCATAAGTGTGAACATGAGGTGGTCCAACTACAGCGTGCAGGTTCTTACTTCAGTACGCATCAGAACACAGATGTGAAGGGGCGTTATTTCTGAATCGGTGCTGTTGTTGATTGATATTTAGCTCTAGATCTGAAAGTATAATTCTGCCTGGCTTTAGAGCTTGTTTCATGTATTTCCTCAAGTGAAATGAACATATTTCAGTGACCAAACGGAAATGAAATGAAAATAGCGTTTCCAAGGTGTCCGAATGTAGGTATAGGCCCCCGTCTCGGTTGAGGGAAGGTTAGTACGCCCTGATGTATATGGCCTATCTTACCCCTGGTACAAAGTAATCCTGTTCTGTGTCCGATACAGTAACCTTGTCAAGTGTCACGGAATGTCCTGGAGACCCAATACGCTGGGACATCTACGAAGTAAACTAAGCTTGTCCTCAGTTGTTGTCACGCTTTAGTAAACGAGAAAAGAACGCTCATATACAAACATCCATCTATTTGAATCAAGGATAAAATCATGAAATTAAAATAAATGGTACAGGGTACTACACACCGACAAAGAGTGGTGGCTTCCAACTTAAAACAACAACACCAGATAAATATATATTCTTGGTGTTCTTATTCCCAACCCAACCCAACACAAAAGGCAAAATCAGCACAACAATTACTCCTCTCTAGTGGTACTGCACTGAGTTGTTTCTTCTGCAAATCTATAAACATTGGTAAAACTCATTTCCTAATAGGTTGCATCATATCCTTTATACTGAGTTGAAGGTAGAGAAAAGCCGAAGCCTGTGTTGTCTCCGGTAATTTGGCCAGCCACACCGGGGCACACACTCTCTAAGTGATAAGACAATGATTCTTCTTCTTCATCGCCGCTCTCATCTGTCGACGATGCGGGTCTCCACTGCTTTCCACTGTGATTACAATGATTACCTATGCATGGATATCAGAAAGTGGGAAATTATGATTTATTATTGCCTAAAAATTTATACATAGATGAACCTAGGGACCGCCTTCCTTGGTACCAAAGTGATAGCTCAGAGGTTTGCTATCATTTGTATGAACAAGACAAGCATTGCCTGCCATACTGGTGGAATATAAAGTACGCGTTTCTTTAACATACATTACTACATGATGAAATAAAGCACCTGCAACTGTCCATACTGTGATTGTAAGGGGAGATAATATTGAAGGAACTCATAATTAGCAATGTAACATAGTTAATTCGCAAAAACAATGAAATTAGTTCAATTTTGCATCATCCTCGAAATTTCGGCTACAGGCCAGAGTGTTTATTTCACGTGGTTCACTAAGAAGAAAATTCGATGTTTATTCATAAAATGTAGTCTGCATGGAAGACTGCATGTGTAGGAATGAATGTACCATTATCCTTATAAAACCATGTCCACCAAGGGAGTGTTATGATTGTTTGTAAGCTTCAGCGACGTAGACAGTAGGGCGATACGCTTGTGTAACCCTGCCCAGAGCCAGACTATAATGTCAGCTGTGTCGCCAGTCTTGTTGCAACTGCTGGTTGAACCAAAGTCCATCCATATATCTGACTTTGTGGTATAGAAATAGAAGAATAAAGCGGACACTTTAATGGGACCGCAGTGGTATGTCTCAATAAGTGTCTATATCATGAGTTCGCAGGAAGAATACGAACTACGACAGTCATTGGATAGTCAGCAGACAATGTTGTCGCAGAGCCCCTGCAGTTCAAGGGTTTCCCAAAGAGAATTTACCGCCTTATGACTCAACGGAGGAGTACCAGATGAACTAAACGTTACTGACGTTTGAACATACGCTAATAAAAGAAAACTATAAATAAGTGTAAGATTTGCATACAGAAACAGGGTAACATTATGTGTAGGGTGGTTCTTGTTTTAAGCAGAACTACATCCCGATCTTGTATTTGAGCTTAACAACTGTGTTAATAGTTATTAGCGTAGAAGCTGTCCTTGTATGGAAAAGTACCGACTGGTTGTCAATCATTATGTTTATGCAGGTCAGTGGCGTTACATTTTATAGATACTAGCTATAGCCTTTGGCACTGTAAACCTGGCGTCTTCTAAGTCCAAAGTACTCTCGTATCTACAATAAGGTGACTCTACTAGCGTTAGTATGCTGTACGTTGATAGTACTTGTTCATAACGCCATAGCCTGACGGTTGTGGGAGGTGCATAATGCATTTGTCTTCCTGTGCGACTGATTCCTACCATGGCAGCATATGAATCTTTAGCATTCAGGTCTGAAAATATCCTACCATTTCTGAAGAGGTGTGGCAAAAGCACGCTCAATATTATCGTCGGGTATTCCTGTTATGTAACGTTATGCTATGCCCTGCCAACATGTTGTTTGTAACTTTATTATTAGCATATAATGCATTTTTAAAGTGATGATATTGTTATGTATTATGTAAAATATTTACCAGGAGTAATGTACTTTCAGGTGTGAATTCTTCCTTCTGTATCTATACGTTTGTTATGAAATGCAACTCTATAGTTAAAATGTTGTTAGGGACTGAACCATGGTGGAATGTACAAGAGCTGATTTTCTATATGGTCTTAGTTTCACATATTCAAGTCTACCCTCATACACTTAGCTTCATCTCTTCTGTTTAGATGGTCAGATTCGGGAGCGAAAGATTTTTTCTGTTTTTTTTTTTTTTACAAAATTGCAAGATGTCTGAAATTGTTTCTGCAAATTGAAAAAAAAATCTGCAAATACCATAACCAATGTTGCTGCTCTTTATACACCTTTCTCTGCTTGATGAAGAAGCCTATTATATTACCACTTATAGCTTTGCAAACTTTCAGAACACCAGCTACTTTATAATCTATATGGTATATACCGGGAAAACCTCTCTTGTAAACTAAACTATTGAGGAAAACAAAGACGAAATGTTCTTTTTTGAAAATCGGCATAATAGCGCTGAGATCAGATGGTGTTGTTTCAGACATACAAGAACGGAAACTACCGGTCGCTGCCGGAGTATACGTAACTATTTTTTTTTAGTCTGCAAAAATTGCAAGTAATGTCTATCGTCTTCTGCAATTTCGATAATTTGTCTGCAACTTGCAGAGTGCAGGTGGATATTTCGCACCCTGTCAGATGCATTCAAAAATATGAACTTCAAGTCCACTTAGATAAGCGTCCAATTGAATCATTATGTGGCTAAAACTGCATCTACACTTCAAATGGATTAAGACATAAAAGTACCATTTAGCAAATAGGACGAAGCCGTAAGGTTGGGTCCAGGGGCAATGAAAACATCTGAATTTGTCGGTAAGATGTCTCGAGGGTGTTAGAATGGTGAAAGGTGAAGTGTTCTTTCTTTGGCTTCATTTTCAAGAAAATGGAACGTAGATACGGTGAAAGGCAATATCGTAGCGGTGCAATCAATAAATGAGGTCACTGTGTTATCTTACAACGACTTGCACCCAAGAGAGGGAAGGTGTAATAACGGCCTTTCATTTCATTTCATTTCTTGTCAAGAGTTTGTCCTACAGTTTTTACACACAAATCTCAAATGATAACAACTGCAAAATAAAGGCCTTTCACTTCGTTTTAAATCAAGAGTATGTATTGCAGTGTTTATACATAAAGCTAGCATTCATTGAATCTTGCGTTCCTCCAGACTACCTATGTTGCACTGTAGAATTTGTCAGAACACCTAAAACTGTACTTATTTCAAGAAGACAACGTTTTGATAAGGGCATTTTGTAATGAAGTCGCAAAGCAAAGAATTAAGATGCGCCTATTAGCTGGTCAATTGGTCGGTAATTTGGCACATGAGAAATTGATAAGACGCTGACTATGAAGGTGTATCTACATATAGAACTGATCTATACATTCGCTTCATGAGATTTGTTTATTTTTGATGGCAATTTCCTTTCTAATCAGCAGGCATCAATGGTAATCGCTGATATTGTGTTGATTTATAAGCAATTGTCTGGTCATTTTTTATAGTTCTGCAATTTTGATAGTTACATCTATACTTAAGTGAGCAGAATGGGAAATGCCATGTACATCGCATTTAAAAAGGGCAGGCCTATCTGTGTCTCTGTAGATAGTAGATAGTAGTCTGCAAGCTTACTTATCTTTTTGAAGTTTGATAATGTCAAGGGCCGAAGTAGTCTCTTGTCTGAAAGTGAAGTCTGTGCCCTTCTCCGTGATTGTGCGAAAAAGTGCTGCGTTTACGTTTTCCCGATCTTTTCATGTGATATCAAAAGTGAGGAAGGTGTGTGGAAACATCGCAGCCGTCTGAGCTGAATTTGGGAAGTTTTTTTTTGTGCGCATTCAAGTTACTGTTGAGTTACTGTAGCTTTTGGAACTGTCCTTGAAAGACATCGATCTTACGTAACAATTCGATTTTTCCAAACGCCGTCATGTTCATCCAATTATATTTAATGGGAAAGGACGGCGGATTTGTTTTTCGTCGGGCTTATAGAAGTCTTTATCCGTTCAGATATCTATTTTGGAGGATAAAAAAATGAAAGTCACCTTTTTTCAAGTGTTTCCAATAGTGGATAACCTAATTACACCACCAGCAGCCTTAATAATTGGTAAGTAACAACTGTTGCATAACACAATTTGCTGGACTGGCAACGGTGTACAGTAATTGTTAATCCCAACTTTCTTTGTTTTCCGAGCTACATGTATTAAAAATAAAGGCATATTTCAGTTCTTTGAAATTCTGTCATTGCCCATATATATCAATGGAAGCACCCAAAACATCCACATCTCTTTATTGGTGAAGAAACCGCTCAACGCTGGCTCTTTGCAAATCACAAATGAATTTATCAAATCTTGAAATTCACAAAACATAGCTAACCCATCGAAGTGCATTGCCACCTTACTGAAGACGTCCGTGCTTCTCCGAAAACATGTTACTTTGACTCGCTGTGACCTTTTCGATATTGGCTCATTGAATCGAACGATTCCTAAAGCGGAAGTGACCCGTTTAGGCCTTTGGAAAAATCAATGTGCTGAGATGAGGGATACGAGAAAACCAAAAGTCAAAACATCATGGTTCTCACAGAGCCTGATGAACGTTATCAATCGATACGTCAGTCTGGATGTTCAACCAAATGGTTCTCATTGTACTCATCTGAATAAGCTCATGGATGTATCAAGAGGTGTGTATTGCTTCTTTAGCTGAGCCTTCATACGTCTTGTAGAAACGTCTGCAAATCAGATTTCAACTAAAATGTCATAATGCATGTCCATTTAACCTCAGAATACAGATGAATACAGACACTGGTAGGAAGCGATCTACGTATGGGTCAGGGATCCCATGGCTAATGGGATGTTAGCATCAGTTCGAGAAACGAAAGTCTTGCATTTCAACCAGTTGTGTAAGAATAATACTACCTCCGGTTAAGGTCACAAAAAGAAAGTCTATTGCATATCAAACAGCTGTATAGAGACATACGTGTAGATACTGGTTAGTATACTTTCCATTGTGGTTTGTAGTATTGATAGTTATATATGCCGATTCGTAGACTAGTTGAGTGTGGATGTCACGGTCTGGAGTGGCAACGACTTGTGAAGGTCTCCTTTCAAAACCTTATTTTTTAACGTGCTTCGAAGACTGAATTGTTTAGGTTCCAACTCTAGAACTTTGCTATGAGAATGTGAGCTGATCACGAGTCTAAAGATTATTACGGGATATCCAGTATGGAGTTTCTTCCTTCCTTTTTCCTTCCTTCCTTCCTTCAATCAATCAATCAATCAATCAATCAATCAATCAATCATATCATTTGTAGCATGTTTAGAAATGTGTAGTGGTTGTGTTGTTATGGCGGTCTTAGCAATAGATACTTGACAGTCTTTAAATCGCGATTAGAGCAGCATACACACTAGTAATATCTCACAAAAGATTTGCAGGTCACAGAATATTTTCAGATCTGGACACTTTATTTGGCGAGTAAAGCTTTTCAACGCTCTTAAAATATGTACCAACGAAGGGGGCAAAGGTGTCCACACAGCATTCTTGTAGCTAATACATTTCTAATCTGTTTTGGGGACCTTAAGGCAGATGTCAGCCCTCGCTCTAATACGAAAACTCATTAGTCCTGCAAACGCCGAGGTTAATAGTGCCATTATTATCACTTCACAGTCCGATTGAAAATTAGTGCCGATAGTACAGTGCACAGATGTTTTGCAGACTGAATAATATGGTAGATGCAAATCTCAAAATCTTGCGCATATTGGATAAATCTACTTTTCTGATCACCCGATCCCAATTACCCGATGATGATCTTTAGAAGGGTGGGATCTATCTGGCCGGTGGAATACCTTGAAGATGTTGTCTTGCAGCCATGAAACTTTTCGAGACACTCAACGATCTTTCCCGTCCAACAGAGAGGTCGATGACCTTATACAAGATGAGCTCACTCCTATATCCAAAGCCAGTAGACTGTAGCAATGGGCATTGGAACCCTGTCGCGCCCGCAATCAAGCCCCAGCGTAAGAAGATGACACGTCCTGGCTAGAGGACGTTCAAAGTTGATTATCTAATCATGCTGTGGCTAGGACTTTTGGATCTCTCTTTTCATCATGGTTGAATGGGCAAAATCTACCAGAACCAACTGTTACCATGTCCAGGGCGCGAAAAACTACAAAATTGCAAGTTGTCTGAGATTTCTTTCTACAATTTGAAAAAGACTTTCTGCATATATCCTAGCCAATGTTTCTGCCATTTATATAACCTCAGCCTGAAGGTCGTTTAGCGAAAACCCACGCCGATAGGCCTGAATCCGGCGAATTTTGATCAAGTTTAGCATAATTACCCAGGAAGAAAAAACTCTAAAATTGAAAATTGGCATGATGGCGATGAGATCGGTAAGAAATGTTCCAAGCATATTTAGTCTGCAAGAATTGCAAGTAGTTTGTTCCCCCCCCCCCCAAGAAAAACGATAATCTTTGTGTTCATTGCAGAGTGCAGATAGGTATTTTGCCCTGCCATGTCGAATCGCCTGACATTGATAGAACAAGAGACAGTTCCATCACTGTGAGTTAGTCAGCTATATTCAACGGAAGTAATCTATGTTCATTATACTGTTTGTCTTGTGGTGGGTATTCAGTCCCAAATGCAGTGTTGCCGTCACAGACGATGAGGTATCACGTTTGCCCTTGACGATGTCTACTGGTGAAAATGATTACAATTTAATCATGGCTTTAGGAAAGGTCGCATGCTTGTGGTTTGAAATATGTTGAAAGGTTTGCAGTGCAGCTGACCAAAACATTACGTTGATCTTCAGACTATGCCCTCTACATAGGACATCACGCCATCCTGAGATGCGTGATGCCATAAGGACGGACAATAAGGACAGGGTTAAGTAAGAATTAGGAGGTGCTGAACGATTGTTTAATGCCCTTTCTTTTATAGCAGACCGATTTCTCAACTGAATGAGGTGAAATTTGGTATATAGCTAAAGACACATATCGCCTTGAGACTAAAGTACC
>LZCU01118074.1:0-11181 GCA_001663935.1 Asymmetron lucayanum | reverse complement strand
AGACATACCGGCTCCCCGTACCGGTCACACCTGTACCTGTCCGGCTGGATATGAGGGCGATGGAGAATCACGTGGATCAGGATGTAAAGGTAACATTGTTGCGTTTTGAAATTATAGTTTTCCAGTATAATAGACTGTCACACTTTTTGGTGATTTTATTAGCAAAATCCCTTCTACATTATGATCGACGACATTGCTGGTGAATTCATATATTTTGGCTGGTATCATACCCACAGTCCATCATGTTTTCTTTTTCTTGTCTTACAACTTTGACAGACATTAACGGTTGCGCTCGTCGTCCCTGTGTTGCCATGGCTACCTGTACAGACATACCGGCTCCCCGTACCGGACACACTTGTACCTGTCCGGCTGGATATGAGGGCGATGGAAAATCAGGTGGATCCGGATGTATCAGGCGGACCCGGAAAGGTATCTCTATTTATTATATTCACTCTCCATAAGGGAGCCTTTGCTTTCAATTGTTTGTTGTTCTTCTTATTGTTCTTGTTCTTCTGCTTTCTCAAGAGACGACTGGCACCATTATTTTACGACCAAGTAATCTCACATCTGGCAGGGGAGGGGAATTATACACCCAGATGTTTTTAAATGAAAGCGTTATGATTCTGTTGAGGTTTTTGTCGGGGGGATGGGTGTCCCAAAATGTATTTTTTTCAACTTATGTGCCTACATCATGTTAAACCAAATAGCATTTGTCATAGTGATAGGCGCACAGGAAGCGCTGACACAGTGGGGTTCACATTTTGTAAAGGCCTTTAGACTAACGTGTTTGGATAATATTGGGCGAAAATGGTGATCATATATTAGTAAGTATATTCTGTGCTTTCTTGTTAAAGCCGAATGACAATGATATATATATATATATTGTCCAAAACTATATATATATATATAGTTTTGGACAATGCTCTCAAACGTTATGGTTCTCCAGTTAGATGCATGTCTATACAATGACGTAAATAAGCTCATTTTGGTAACATACACACACGCGCTACCGAAAATACTTTATTAACGAATGGATTAACAATCAAAATAATTTGTTCAACGACCTGCTGTCTTCAGGTTGTCCCAGAGGTTACCGACAATGGAACACCGTCTGCTACAAAGCGTTCGGATCTCCCAAGACCTACAATGAAGCGTCGGAACGTTGTTCACGGGAATGGCTGTCCGGGAGGCTAGCAATGGCAAAAGATTACGGCACAAACCGGTTCCTTGCCAAGCTAAAGAATGCTGTGTCTCGGCGCACAGGATTTTGGCTTGGACTGAGTGATAGAGCTTGGGAAGGTGATAATTGGAAATGGGCTGATGGCAGCAAGCTCGGGTCGTTCAAAAGTTGGGCACCAGGAGAGCCGAATGGGAACTTTGGCATGTGGGGTACGTTGAATTTACAGAACGCTGACGACTGTGTAGAGTTTCTACCTGGGTCTGACGACTGGAACGACATTCAATGTAACAGGAACAGGTACTTCATCTGCGAGGTGTCAGCAGCCGGTAAGATAATCACATGTTGGTTTTAAGCTGATATCAAGTCACTTTGTGAATTTGAAAAAGCTCTCTCCATATTGAATGGACCAGATCCGAATAGGAGGACTCTCCGTAGTCATTGAGTTGGACATTACAACATTAATGCATTAATAACTGTAAATATCCAATGCACTACTTGTAGTACACGGTATTTTGGTATTGTAATATAATTTTTCTCTGTTGAGATACGGCGCTAAGTAGTTTGTTCAGGAAATAAATCGGTTGCATGTGATAAAATGCATTTCTAGTGCTAAAAGAACTTTTAAATATTCAACTGTCTTTAAAACAACATAGTTACTCACAGGACATTTTATTCTATTTTCAGGTTAAGGGTAAAACTTGGGGATCACACCACCGATTCCTGATGACAAACCCAACTTGGTATTAATGCTATCTTTATTCCTACCAAGATGCATCTGGAATAGGCAAGTCTTTGCTGAAAGCTTTACAATCAATTTCTTAATTATCAAAGTTTGTGCATCCACTTGGTAATTTTATCGTTTCACAACGTGCTATCTTGTCCACTGTCTACTTGACATCCATCTTAACCTTAAGGAAACACCACTGCTGACATCAATTTCGACAAAAAGCTATTCAATCAATCAATCGATTGATCAATCAATCAATCAAGCATTCATCCTATTAGATTGTAATACATACATTCAACCACCAAACAATTGAGATGTGTGGCAAGCCATCCAGTTACACAAATTAAAGTTTATTTAAAAAGAGCACATTACAGAAAAAAAGTAGACTTGATTTAACACAAGAAACAGATCCAGACTTACTACTGTTGAATGTGCAGTTTAATCCTATTTTATACCAGTCGGTTATTGATGGTGGGCTATTCATGAAACTCTCTTGACATGGAAATATTCTTGTGATAAGCTTTAATACTGAGTATTGTCAGTAGCATTGCACTGAAATTAGTAATCACAGCGGGTTTCATGATCCTTACCTTTACAGATCATTGAAAAACTTGAACATACGGAAAAACTAAAATAAAAAAAAACAAGTAATATTAGACAACATTACTAAATCCATTTATGGGTTAATGACCTCATTTTGTGTTCTAACTTGACGAAGTTCAACGTCAGCAGAAATCACTTCTATGTAGTATGTACTATTTTTGTAGTTTGATTTGAGATCCTTGAGAGTGTGTTCAAGAAACTCTCCAGTCTTAGAATCAGTTATAGTATCTGACTCCAGCCTATAGAAGAGAGGTGGTGGGCGCCTAACCCTTAAAAGCTGTTTCTAGTATTTTTCCTCTGTCACCGATGTGTCAAAATGTACAGGATCTACAGACTCCTTGATCTGCACATGTTAACCCTAGCTTCAGTCACCATTATAAATTATTAATTGTTATTTCTAATATGAGCATACAGGCATAAAATATCCTTTTGATCTGATGACAGACGTCATGCCGAGATTAGAAAGTATTGGTAACAGTCCGATTGAATTTTCTAGACTCCATAGAGAGGCATAAGTCCATAAATTCTTAAATAGTGATTCTGTCACAAAAGAAGACGTCGTGACAATGCTGTATCCGCGAGGTTATAAATGTAAGAATTACATATATGTATCGTTGAAGAGGTTCATCAGTCACGTATAATCACTGATAAAGAATAATTCTTCAAACAGTGTATTGTAGCACACAAGTCTCGTCCTGGTCTCGCATCTCGCGAGACTATGACATTTCTTGAGAAAGACATACTGACATGACGTCGAAATATTGAATAGGTATGTTCCATTCCTATTTTACAAGTCACTGTTTGAAGAATTATTCTTTATCTACATATATGTAGTTTAGTGTCTTCACAGTGAAGTTGATTGTTTGATATTCTGCCTGGCCTGCTTTGCGTGTTAGTTTTCATACTAGCTTGACAAAGAGTGTCCTTTCTTACGTGTAATCTAAGGAGTGAGAACTAGCAGGGGAATCTTAAATTAAATGTGGTTGAAAGCAGCATCAGCGGTGGCATCATCAGAAAGTCAATAGGAGCATGGGACAAGTGATTGAATATCATGAAAGAAAAATCAGTGATAGCTTGGGTATGAACATCGTTGTTTCTAAACATATGACATGAACATTAACATGTACAGCAAGAGAATTGGGGAACTTCAGAATACGGTAAATAAAGGGTGAGAATAAATCTTACTCGACTACCTTAAGGTCAACATCATGTCTGTCTTGGGAGGGAAAGTGATTCACTCTGACAGTTGTCACATAGCATGTGTAAATGTAACTACATGTAGCTGGTACCTCTTGATGTTTATATCACTATGAAGCACACTAGGATTTACAGCTTTAGTGCCAAGCATATATCCATAGGAAACGGGAAGTGAAGGTTGGACCCCAGATCGGTACAGTTGAATGTCTTAACACTGCGACAGAAAAAGAATGTTTGGGCGACCACAATGTCTCCAGCATATGTGGTCATAAGAGAAATGCCTGTATAGAAGAAGGACAAGGATTTCTTGCTACAAGTATCTGACAGAAAGCAAAAGTGGTTTTAGTTCGGAAGTTTGCAATATTGCACCAGATTGTGGTTATAGACATTTAACTGTACGTCAATGACGCCAGCAGATATGTAACTTATGTGTCAGATCATGTCAGCCACAGATCAATGGAAGGCTAAGTGAACCTATTGAAGAACGTTATAACGAAGTTATAAACTTTAAAACAGTACACGAGTCCTCTGAACATTCTCAAGTTGAAATTACCGTCACAGATGAGCCTACATGCAATAATGGAAGAATGTGTTGATATGACAATACTTTGTCAATGGCAATAAGGGAACATGTATTATCCACTATCAGTGAAGTCACAGAAAACAAGTTACGAGCAAGTTCTTGTTAAGCCATATGTCAAATCCCTGTGTTGGTTCTCTATTTGTTTTTTTCTCTCAGCAAAACGTTGGAATGGCAAGGGAAGGGAGAAGCTACAAAGAAAAAGCTCTGATATAACAGGCTCAAGAAATAAACAAAGATGTACAAAAATTCATATCTTAAAACTGGTGAAACTCAGCATTCCTTAGTATACATTGACTAATGTTTTTCGCATTCATTTTCCGAGAAGTCAATATCAGAAGGAGCATTGTAAGCCCAAAGCTAAGAACGGAACGAAAAGCTGGGAAGGCCATTATTTGAATGTACTCATTATCTCGGAAATAAGCATGTTTTTCGAGCAAGTCAGAGAACTAACTTATGGAACTGATGTGGCCGAATAGTTTCAACGATAGCTGAAACAGTGCATTGCTTGATTAACACGTTTGTGCAAGTCCTCTTGATCTGTTGATGATAAATGATATTGTAACTTTTGAGGCAGTAATAACCAAGCCTTTGTTAAGACTGTCAAATCTGCTGTCTGTCATTGAGACTGGCGATATCGTAAAAACTGAAGAAATTCTTGCTTTGTTCTGCTTTCAGCATTAATTAAAGCAAAACAGTGGTAGCTTACTGAGTCGTTCTGTTTTCATTTTATAACCTTGTGTCAGCGCGACTGAATGTCTGGGAATGAACGTGGCAACGATGCAGACATATCTGTCGTGGGGAGTAGTTACACTGAAAGATTTACAACCAAAAGAAAGTACAGTAACTGATCTAGAAGAGAACACGTGTGTAACTTCATTGATTACAAAATAAGCAGAATCAGATTATAGAGGGCTGTTTATGACCACATGTGTTACGCAGATGACATGCTGATATCTATTATCTGTAGCCTACATCATTTCCCTTTGATAAAACATATATATATATACCCCTACCTTACTTGGGTATGTGAATGATATGAAATCTTCGTGAAGTAAATTATGTTCCAACATTGATTATGCAATAATGGGCATAATAGTCATAACGCAAGGGGATTTAGACTCAATTAATTTCGTAGTTTTATCAAAAGTGACTGCATTATGCCATACTATCTATATGCCATTTAAAGGGGTACCAAACTCCAGAGGCCATTGTTCTGGTTCTGCAGATACTATATTTCTGAATCCCAAAATCAATCCCATCATCCCATCATATGGCTCTGCATGGAGGAGCACTACTCAGTCGCTGGATTATAAATATGTAGTTTATTCCTTGTTAATCTGCAACCACATGTTCCAAATGCTGATTCTGTGTCAATAAAAATGTGTTCTTTTAGAAAATAACAATGGCCTCTGGGATTGGGTATGGCTTTAGGAACAATCTTAATCATACTGTCCAACAAACAAATATACCAACCTACACACGCTGTTGTCGAAAAACAAACGTGCAACGATGAAGAATTCAAGGATGTACATGCGTGTTGAAAAACACCACAAAACTCAAAATAACAGTACTTTTTTTCAAGAATTCAATTCATGCAAGACCTTTTCGATATTGTTGATAATTAGTCTGGCAAATGATTGCATGATGCTGTAGTATCGATATGACCTTTGGGTAGTTATCAATGTTTCATGTCCCTTGTAATTAGTCTGACACAGTGTGACATTATAATATTCCACGATTGATAATGTAATCATGGCTATACTTTTCATGATGCAAGTCTGTTGTGAATCAAAGTCCATTCATAGTTTAATCAAATATCAACGAATTGAGATAAAAAATTTAAGAACAATCTTAATCATACTGCCTAACCAAACAAATAGACCAACAAACAAACGCTGCTGTCTGTTTCTTAAAAACAAACAATCATGCTAAAGTCAAGAATGCAGAAACGTACATGCATATCGACCCCCCCCCCCGTGCTCAAAATATCAGAACTTTTCTCAAGAATTCAATTCATGCAAGAAGTTTTCGAAAGCGTTGACGATTGGTCTGGTAAGTGATTGCATGATGCTATATTGTGCACATGACCTTTGGGTAGGTGTCAATGTTGCATTTGCCTTGTAATTAGTCTGACACAATGTTTGTGACGACATTGTAATGTACCACCATTTATTGTGCAATCATGGGCATAAGTATCGTAATGCAAGGGAATTTAGTTTTATCAAAGATCGATTAAGTTGAGATACATTTAAAACCAATCTTCATCATACTGTCCAAGATACAAAAAGACGAAAAAACGCTGCTGTTACTTAAAAACAGACATGGAACGGTGAAGAATGCAATAAATTAAATGTACATACGTATTGAAAAACGTACTTTTCTCAAAAATTCAATTCAGGCAAGACCTTTGCGATATTGTTTTATGATTAGTCTGGTAAGTGATTGCATGATGACATAGTATCGATATGACATATGGGTACATAGAAATGTTTCATGTCCCTTGTAATTTGTCTGACACAATGTTTGTGATAGATCGGGCTATCGCAACCTCCTATGAGAATAATGAGATACAGTTATATTTGCTTGTGGGCAGAGCCATTTGTAATAGTTTGCATCTATATGACGAACGAACGCCCACTTGCTGTTAGACGAAAATATCAAGCTCTATCACCCAAGGGAATGTTAGCCGACTTGTGACGGTACTTTCCTTCTGGGGCAAGCGCAAACCAAGTTCTTAAGAAGCTCTCGCCGTAGGGCCTAAACGATACATGCTGCCTTGTGTAGAGAGCAGACAATTAGAGCTCTCTTGTAAATGTCATCATTTGTAAGCGTAAAACAGGAACTTCTTAAAATGCAATCGCCGTAGGGCCTAAACGGTACGTGCTGCCTGGTGTGGGTCCGAGACAATCAACGTCACCTTGTAACTGTGAATGTCATCATTTGTAAGCGTAAATCACGATCTTCTTAAAATGCCCAGGGCCTAAACGATACGTGTTGACATGTGTGGGACCCAAAGAATCAATGTCACCTTGTAACTGTGAATGTCATCATTACAATCAGAATCTTTATGGTGCCTGGCGTATATCAGCAGCTCTCATCAGCTACCCACCATAAATGCGTCACTGAGACAGGAAAAATCGAGTTGAAACGTGGTATTCGTGGAACAACACATGAGGTCTGTCTTTAAGCCGTGATGTGACAAGGTCCGGTGAAGAGACGCACAAGGTGGTCACAGCTCCTAGAGATTTTGATCAGCTGATAAAAAGGGCTCATCTTGGAAACGTTCTTTTCGTGCACACAAAGGAAGGCAACCTACCCACTGTTAGAACCATAGCCGAGCCTTACAGATGGATGGAAAAGGAAAGTACTTTCTAAATGAAGGCTACTCCACCGTCTCAGACGGTATCTACAAAGAACCAGAACCTGTAAAAATCCAGTCAGAAGCAGTTATTCCTTCTAAGATGGACGGAAGTCACACTTGTATTCCCGAAGAGTGTTACTCTACAATATCAGAGGGTATCTACAAAGAAGCGAAGCCAGTAAGTTACCAGTCGCCAGACAGTCTGAAGAGTGTGAAGGTCGAAAATCGAGTGTTCATCCCAGAAGAGACTTACTCCACCGTCTCAGATGGCGTTTATATGGAACCCGGGACAATAGTAAGCCAGTCAGCCGGCCGTCAGGAGGATGGTAGAGCTGAAGCGAGAAAAGGACAGACACTTCATGATAACCGAGAGCAACTGCAGCAAACACATGGAGGACGTCAGTTTTCAGGTTAGTGGGCCATTGCTTGACATTTTTGCAAGCAACTATGTAAATGTCTTATTATATTTCACTCCCCTTATTAGGAGCAAATGTCCATGATTACTTGGAAGGATGTTGATTCGTTGTGTGTTTGTTTGTTTATGTGTGTGTGTGTCTGTGTTTGTGTGTGCGTATTTGTGTATGTGTCTCTGTGTGTTTGTGTCTATGTGTGTGTGTTTGTGTGTGTGTGTGTTTATGTGTGTGTGTGTTTGTGTGTGTATATGTGCGTGTGTGTGTATGTCTTACGAATGCTGCATGCTATTTGACTGCATTTGGGTGGAAATAACCAAGAGCTTATGTTTTCGGCTCCTACACCTTCACACTAACATTAGATTGCCTGAGGTTTGACATTATGGTTATGGACCAAATGGCTTGGGATTTGGCGTGGGGTTGTTTTTCTCCTGGCAGGATTAGATAAAGGTTATTTCGGAAAAATACACTTCTGTATTTGTTTTAACTAGTTCATTTCTGTAATGGGGAAAGCGTTGGATTTCTCCGTTTCTAGCGTAGAGTTGGGGCTCTCCATTTATTCTGGCTTAACTCATTGTGATGGAGAATTTCTGTTTCGGCTCATTTATCCCGGGAAACTTTAGGCCCATTTTGCTGAAAGGCGAATTTTGAAATCTTCCGTGACAGTGATTTAGGAGTATTTGAGGGTGGCAAGGGAAGTAGGTGGCACGGTGGTTTTGTGGTTAGGGTGGTTGATTCAAAATTCTCATACCTGAGCTCGAATCCCTGACAGGTCACATTGTTGTGCCTCTGGGAAAGGCACTTTGCGTCTATTTTCTAATTCGCTCAGGTAAAATGAGAACCTAGCTTCGATTGGGACGCCCTCGAATAGGACTTTAAATGGAGGTCCCGTGCTTGAAAAGAGCCACACTTCGAGCACGTTATAGAACCCATCACACTTCTCGAGCAGAGTAGAGGACCATCCCGGTGTGGGTGAATCAAATAAACCAATACAGATCAGATAGATACGCAGCCTGTACTCTTCAGTACAAACCTGCTGTGATTCACCTTCTGGCGGTCTACCGGATATGCAGAACAAAGTAGATAAACACCATGCACGTCGTGCTATTGAAACAGGTAATGTTTGTCCAACGTTTAGTTTGATAATGGCATGAGTAAATGTACAAGTATTAGATGGTATTTTGGCCTTTCTTACACCTGAAAAACATACTATTACAGAGCAGATTGGAAGACGTCCCGAAACGTTGCCCAATGAAGTCCCGCCTCCCCCGAGTGACATGGGGGACCATACTGTGTTGCCAGGGGGGACGAGAGCGCCGTGCTCCCGGACTTACAACACAGCAGAGGATACCAGCAAGGGTGGGGAGGATGAGCAACAGAGCTTTGCTGACAAAGCTAAAGGTACCTTTTGTCCAAGAGAAAACACATTTCCATGATTTTCATTGAGAGAAATTATCAGTACTCAAATAGGCTACAGAAAAGATTAGATTAAAATCTGTGTATCCCTTACATGTTTTGCGAATAACAAGTGTGACAGGATTTTAAATCGCGTTATAAATCACAGAAGAACCTCAGTTAAAAATATGTATAATGTCTGAGTGCCAAATGAGGGAATATAATGTCGCGTTAAGCGAGACACATCTCTGCAGCCGCTATGTGTCAGACATGATATCCGCGGTTGATAAGGTAAGGTAAGGTAAGGTAAGGTAAGGTAAGGTAAGGTAAGGTAAGGTTAAGTGAGCGCGAGATAATCATTACTGGATCATGCAAATAAAGGCAAGGCAATGAAGTTCTTTGTACTAAGCACCGGAATATGCCCATTCCACATAGAACTAAAAGTACTCTTGCCCAATCGCGGACACAACTTATGCCAATTACGTTGAAACCGATCAGTGATAGTGGAGCTGATGCTGTGCTATGGTTTTAGTTATGATCTTCAAAACATAGATGCTGGCTTTGTAATTTCACTTGTTGTGTCACAGATAACAGAAGATCGTTTAAAAATGATTCGATAGTAACGTCTTCTGGTAACTTTAAGACATTGCCTTTTGTCTCAGGGCGTGCACGGGGAATGTGCAGTCAGGCGGAATCCAGTAGCGTCTGTTGGATATCCCTGGGTTGTCGACTCCTGATGATAGCGGCGGTTGTCACAGCTGTAATCATGGCAACTCATCGTTTCCCTAAAAACAAGGTAAAAAGTAATCAAAACATAGGATAATAGCATCTGATATGGCAGAGGCAAGTGGTGATATTAGCTTTGAACTGTAAATGGTGATCTTCCAATTAGGATGACTGCTACAGGTAGTTTTAAAAAGCTGTCCACCCTTCTGCAGGAGCCTCAAGACTCAACCAATCATCATGGCGTGCTGATCAATGACACAAATCTGACGACATCCAGTGTTCTAAGGCTGACGACATTTTACAAGGAAAACAGCTCGGTTCCGGTCAACTGGACTACGTTCCTTCCGAAATTGGAGCCGATGGAGTCGACATCTCTCTCTGCACCATCGAAGCTGAAGACATCCCCTGATCCACGTCTAACAACACCCAGCATGGAAATCACATCACCATCAGCAACAGGTGCACAGGTTTCACACACTTTTCATACTAATTCAGGGGAAATGTTGATTAAAAATCAGTCTAACGCTCTTGCACTTCGTCGTGCATTTTAGGGGGAAGTTATGTGTGCACGTGCGCTTGTCTGTTTGTGAGTGTACCAGTGAGTGGAAAGGTATGCACGTCTGTTAGGTGGGTTAACTAGTTCATCCCAAAGTCATGTATTTACAACGTTGACTACTTTATGTTATCCTGGAAAGCTACAGATATACCTGGCTTTGTTCGGTAGGCCACCAGATATCCACAGAGTCGACAAGGTTTAGGACAGTGTCTTTAATATATTCAGACCATATAGGATTGCATATATATATTGTTTAGCTTTGTCGGTTTTTCGTTTTAGTACTTGCACGTTTCATGTTTTAGAAGGGGAAACTGACAGTGTAGTGCGATGCCAACCATACCTGCTGCCCGTTCTTACCTTTCATACAGACATTGACGGTTGCACCGTCGCCACGTGTGACCCCAATGCTGACTGTCGAGACGTTGCGGCCCCCGGGACCGGTA
>LZCU01117449.1:2448-13428 GCA_001663935.1 Asymmetron lucayanum | reverse complement strand
GGTAGAAATAGCGATATTAGACTGGACAGGGGGGTTAGGTAAAAAAAATCTGGATGGGACAGGTGGGTTGGGTTAAAAGCTAATTTCAGACCCCTCTGCCCCTTCCACACTTATTTCTTTTGGAATAGCCCATTGTTGCCACCCCCTCTAAATGTGCGAGCAGCCCGTCACGTCCCCACCATTACCATATAGGATTGTGCTCTAACGCCGCAGGGACGATCTCACCGGGTGGCCAGGTGCAGACAATGCACCTTCCAGTGCAAAAACACGGAATGGCTTCTGTTGAACCTTGGGGGGTATCGGAAAAGTAGAGGCGTGCATTGATCTACCCGCTCCCCCCACAGAATACTGACCGATGTTATTGTCAGAGCCAGGTAACGTTGCCACACGGCGATTGTCCGTACGGTTGCATGATGAAACAGCAGGCTTTTTCTACCCCCTCTCCCCTGTATAATTTACTAGGCAGGTGACTTCAAGCGGTGAGCTGTAAACAATGCGCGGAGAAGAGCTCATATCTATTGTGGGATTGTAGTAGGCCAGACGGTGTCTATGAGCCCAGTCTTAAATACTACACATTTTGCAGACGTTTAACCTTATCTATGGCCACTTCACAAGGACCGTGGAGCTTGGAGGCACTTTAGGGAGAGAAGCAAGGGGATAGATGTGTGAAGCGTTCTTATCTATTGTGGGAGTGTAAGAGAGCGGACGGTGTCTGTAAGCTCAGTCTTAAATACACATTTTACAGACGCTTAACCTTATCTATAACTACTTCATAAGGACCGCGCAGTTTGGAGGCACCTTACGGAGGGAAACAAGGCGACAGACCCTGATCTGGGCACTCAGCCAGGCAGGAAGAGGGAAGGACGGAAGATTAACTTTGGCAGCCATAAGACGGTTTCCCGAGGAACAGGCCGTGAATACTCAGGCATTCGAACAAGAACAAGAACATATATTAATTCGCCCGGCTGTTTTGACAGAAGTTCAACTTAAGAGGTGAGTTTTATTTCAGCTGAATAATTATGAATACAGTTTCTCAGTTTCTGAATAAACTCAAACTCTCATTCGATGCTTAGTAATCCACGCATATGAGTAGAGGGACGTCAATGTAAGTATGCGACGCGCTTTATAAGGCTATTGACATGTGTCGCATGTATTCGTCAGGTCCACCACAGGAAGTTGTGTTTTCAGAAACTCAGTGGACAGTTTTTATGTATGTGAACGCTGACAGTAAATCTGTGGTCCATATTTCACGAATACGCCTTGCCTCGTTCACAACAAAATGACTTCGCAAGTCAAATTAAAAAAAAAGGAAGAACGTTATGGAGTATTGAAGTGCCTATCTCACACGGAAAGGGCAGATCCAACATTGTTAATACCAATTACTCTATTTGATCTGGATTACAGTCAATCAGTGATTGGTTACAAATTAATATAACACCTGTATACTGTGGTATTGTAGACAAAGGTGTACCTGTTAATCATTTTCGGCAATGCGTAAATCAACGGAATATTTAGGGTGATGGTCATGTGCAGCATTTTATTGTGGAAGAGCATGTTTTCCGCTCTCGAAGAGTTTGCCGCGGTAACTCTTGTAGTTGTTGAAATGATTGTTGTTAACGAACAACTTGACTATTGATATCTGTAGGTTGTGGAAGCAATGTCTTCCTTCCATTTCTTCGTAATAAAAGTACATCTGTTAAGGTTCTTTGTGAATGTGACGACCTTGGCAATTACTTTGCCGATAGTCACCACGTCCAAGCAACATATGCTACACCTGTCACATAAGAGGATTATTTTGGCCAAGGTCAGCGACTCACCAGCATGACCTGTAGCAAACTTTCATTCTCCTTTCGTATATACAAAAATGGGACAGAAAACAAAAGTTGTGCACTTTCTTCAGTATATAACTTGGTTGTTAGTATGAAATCTGTAGCTCCTAATGCTAGTAGCATATATCGTCATGATATTGATGAGGAATGCTCTGGTAGAATCCCCGGCTTAGCTTCAAAACGGGTTTGCAGTGTAGATCATTGCCATTACCGTCGTTAACACGATTAGCACCATTAAGGCTATTAGACATAACTGAATAAAACCGACCCGGATGCGACCTAAGGCTAGCATTGATGGCACAAAACAAATCAGATTGTCACTCATAAGGATGAGTCCAATATATCTCCTTCGTGTGCAATAAAGCATTTGTTGCACTATAAAGATGGAAGCAACTACGAACTAGAAAAGTACAAAATGTCTGCGTCTAAAACGACAAGAACAAATCGAGGGTCTACCATGCCCAACCTTGTCTAAGCAGCGAATGGGTGATTAAACCTTTTCCTTTCCACTGGTGGAATGCCTATGGTACAGTTTCAACATCAATACCATTATGAACGCTAACATGATTATCGACATAAGAGGCCATTAGATATAACTGAATCACCCACTTCTATCCAATATCAGTTTGCACCTGATGGCACGGATTTCTTCCTCCCAAACCACAGCCAGTAAGACTGCCAGTACGGACGGTACAACTCCGGCATCTGCTGCTGAAAGAAAGGTACGGACGGTTCCTCTCCTTTGTCCGCTGTGTATATAGGTATGCTGTATTCATTACGATAATTTTGTACTTGTATAGATAGAGTATTGCCCAGTCATCTGGTCCGTGTGGAGCTAAAATCGCCCGAAGCAAATATCTCTTGACTAGCCTCATGCCATTGTAAGATTATATCAAAGACTTGCACTAGCCCTTTTTGTTTTAGTGTTTAGGATGTTAAGTTTTATTCTATATCTCTGTTCTGTATTATGTTCAATATTTCTTGCCATATTTTGTACCATGTGCAAATGTCGTGCAATAAAGTTCTTCTTCTTCTAATATCATGTATGCTGAACGGCAGTGTGAAGTCAGCAAAGGGTCATTGGTTAAGTTATGGCCCAGTTCGTCTGGAATCATTCTGTGAACTATGTGCTAGCGAGAAATACCCGGTTGCTTCTTTATCAGACTTGTATCCTAAATATAATATTCTTGCCGATTCTTAAAATAAATAACACAGTTCGCCTTCGAGCTAATTTTGAACTAGTGAGATAAAGAAATAGATCAAGCTCTTTGTATCTTCAAAACAATTTCTTTAGACCCAGGGAGGGCACATTCGCATTTTTAAAGTATGTACAAGCAAGGAGTGGAACATTGATGTAATATAATGGGAAGGACATCAATTAAGGATGCTTTGCAACGATGGACAACCAAGGAAGAATGCGTTGGTGTAGCTCACAGGACAAACTGAACCCATCGGGGACAGTTGCTCGCGGTGTCTGCAGTCTATTGTTAAGCTTTAATAGCGAAAAAGACCGACTGATGGAAAAATTAGTCACTCTCGAGTTCAACTGCAGATCTGACTGTAGTCAAGATGCCTTATTTGTTGTGGGTTCTGCTCGATATTAAAATCTAATTCACGAGTTGTACAAACCATTAAATGTTATTTCTTGGGTACTTTTATTCTCGAATCGTTTTAGGAAGACCTATCCTCGACATCTTACAAAATTCTGCGCACGTCTTAACAGGTCATACAAAGCAATCGCCACTGTTTTAGCAACAGCTTTACAAAGCTGTATCTAGAGCACGAAAAAGGGACTAAATATTTTGCCCCAACCATTGTGCAGGCAGCGTGCACGAACGGCATCTGGCGAACACGATTTGAAGTACAAGGCATAGACGGGAAACTCAGCGTTCTTGTTCGTTTGACAGATCCAGTAAGACGACGAAGGTGTTCAAAGCTGTATTTTATCCTAGACATATGCAATCCAGGAAATGAAAGCAGCTATGTGTCAACACTGTATACCGTGAGAAGAGTACATATGCCCCCAAATGTCATATGTCAAGATCTTATCAACGTGAATAAAGTAAAAAGCCTCGTTTACCATTCATGTACCGAAACTCCCATGAATGTCTATTGGTTACAGCTATACAGTCAAACCTGCCATGGCGACCACCTCTTCAAGGAGACCACTTGGCCATGACGACCGCTTTTCTTGGGTCCCCCGGGTGGTCGCCTTGGGCAAGTTTGACTTACTTAGGCCTATTGCTGAGGCTTGGACACAGGCCACGTACTAGCTCCCTAGTTACAGCTATACCTTACCTTACCAGGTCGTGCTTCTATTTGCACGGATGTGCATGCCTCTCTTCCTCCAGCTTTCCCTGTCCTCCATGGCCTTTGGCAGTTCTTGTACCGTACAGCAAGTTACAGCTATAACTGTTATGTAAACCATGTAATGTTAGCTTCTGGTGTTACAATATAAGGAATATCACTCAATTTATTACTTTTATCCCAGAATTTCGTCAGCAGCATGCAGACTTGCCGAGCTGCTGCAGCGAGCGTCTTCTGTCTCCTGTGGGTGGTCAGTGCTGCCGTCGCCTGCCCAGAAAACTGTGACTGTGTCGGATCCGGAGTGTCGGTCAACTGCACGGGAAAGGGACTCAAACATGTTCCCGCCGACATACCATTGGGCACTACTATACTCCGCCTGAACAACAACAGCATACAGAACCTGTCCGATGGGGTTTTCTCTAAACTTGCCAGCCTAAAGGAGCTTTATCTGGACAACAATAAACTACAGAACCTATCTGACGGGGCTTTCCGTAATCTCACGAGTCTGGAGGAGCTTAGTCTGTCCTTCAATAGCATACCAAACTTGCCTAAAGGGATTTTCTCTAACCTAATCAGCCTAAGGGGGCTTTTTATGCAAGGTAACGACATCCGCATTCTCCCAGATGGAATTTTCTCACATCTCAAAAGCCTGACAAATCTGTACCTTGATAAAAATGGCATAGAGTACCTCCCGGATGGAGTATTTTCACATTTGACCAGTTTGGAATGGCTATGGCTGCAAAACAACAGCATCAAGAGTCTTGGCACTGGAGTTTTCTCACATCTCGCTAGCCTGACAAGGCTGAGCCTGTCTCACAATGACATAGAGGACCTCCCGGATGGAGTATTTTCACATCTGACCAGTTTGGAATGGCTGTGGCTGCAAAACAACAGTATCAAGAGTCTTGGCACTGGAGTTTTCTCACATCTCGCTAGTTTGACAAGGCTGTGGCTGTCTCACAATGACATAGAGGACCTCCCGGATGGAGTATTTTTAAATCTGACTAGTTTGCAACGGCTGTATCTTCACAACTGCAACATCAAGAGTCTTGACTCAGAAGCTTTCTCACATCTTATTAGACTGATACACCTGTACCTGAATGACAATAACATAGAGTACCTCCCGGATGGAGTATTTTCACATCTGACCAGTTTGGAATGGCTGGCGCTGTGGAACAACAGCATCAAGAGTCTTGACTCAGAAGCTTTCTCACATCTTATTAGACTGACACTCCTGTACCTGAATAACAATAACATAGAGGAGCTCCCGGATGGAGTATTTTCTAATCTAAGGACCTTGACGCTTATTGATGCACATGGCAACAATATACAGAATCTGACAGACAACGTATTCTCAACTCTTACAAGCCTATTAGTACTAGACCTGTCTGACAACGACTTAAAGATTCTTCCTGCCACAGTATTCTCCAATCTTACAAGTCTATTCGAACTAAACCTGTCCAGTAACAGCTTACAGACTTTACCCGCCGGTATATTCTCAGCTCTATCTCCTCTGTGTGATATTATCTTACGTGGGAACCTCTGGAGGTGTGATTGCAGTTTACAATCAGCTATAATAACTTCTGTGCGAAATCCAAACACAGGAGACTCCACCTGTAGCTCCCCTCCTCACATGGAAGACGTCACACTGATGCATGTCACGCCGGACAGGATCTGTTTCCAAGGGGACTGTGCAGCTGGAAATGCCAGTCACACTTGTGTTTGCGACGTCGGATGGACTGGTTCATATTGTGATAAAGGTAAAATGTGTGTTTGTCTTTCGGGTAACGATTTGAAATTCGATGAGATTTAATCAACTTTTAGATATTTTTTTAGTCTTAGGAAAGCCAGAGCGCAGAGCCACTATCCTCCTTACGAAACATCACAACAATCTACCGTCCACTTTCCTGTAGAGAATTTGGCGAGCAAACTGACGGCACCAAATGGAAAATATGTTTGCGTGAGGCAATAGGTAAACAGAGAAAAGCACCACTACCTCTTATTTCGTCCATAAAAATTCTGACATCATTCGAGCCACTTGCAAACAGTCACTCATTATTTTCCTACCAATTCTACTTCCAGAACACAACGTGGCCCTTAATAAGACAGCAACACAGAGTTCCATTATCACCGGCTACATTGGAGTAACCGGGCGGCCCGAAAAAGCTGTGGATGGTAATAGAGACAGGGATTTTCGGAATGACGATTGCACTGAAACCGACTTCTATGATTATCAGCCATGGTGGCAGGTGGACCTGGCAGGTACTTACACAGTCAGCAGGGTCAGCATCCTGGGTAGGGTCGTTAATGGTAAGCTTTACTTTTCTCATTGCAACATTAATTTTGGATCATGGTGGCGACACACTTCAGTCATTGACTTACTTCCATGTCGCCACCTACAAAAGACATACGTCGAGAAAAGAAGCGAATCAAAATTACAAGCACAGATTGAATTGAAGAAATTTACAGAGGTTTCCAATTCCACCGAGACTGAGAGGGCGATGTCGAGAAATGGTTGTTACCGGAACGTTTGGGACATGTTCAAAACTCGGGCATAGAATAATTCTTGGGATTTTTTCGTGGATGACAAAAGATCTCCTTGAATTACTGGTAGTAAGTTGATTTATAGTAAGTTGTTCTACGGATGGCAGGAGATGCATTTCATGAGTATTTTCATTTATCTCTTGCACTAAATGCGTTTCACTAGTGTGATGACATATCCATGGCATGCAAGTTTGATCATATCAAGTGAAAAACTGAAACAACCGATACCATACGTTATCTGTCTGTAATGTAACATGGTTTTCTGTGCACTGCCTCAGCACCTCCCATCCTGAAGCACATTTTGATGAGCGCAATGACTTTGTGAAGTTTGTGACGATGCTACAATATTTTGCTGTGCTACATTTTGTTTTTAGACGAAGACCTGGGCAGAGTCATGGTGAGAGTTGGTCCTAACAACAACTTCACCCAGAATGGCCAGTGTGGAGAGACGTACACTGTTGGGGACATAGTGCGAACCGAAGAGGTGCGCTGCGACCCGCCGATGTCCGGCCGTTATGTGTCTGTACAGGTAATGGGGGCAACTGCTAGGATGGACCTTTGCGAGGTGGAGGTTTATATTACAGGTAAATTATTATTTGAACGTGTGGTTAAAGAACTACTGCTAGCCGACGTGTTTTTAGATCAGTTTCCTATTATCTTCAACTATTGATTAGCTATAAATTATGTTAATTAGGTCCTCATTTGCATAATAACAATCACAATACTGTAATACTGAGAAACATGATAACTCAAGTAAGAATGAGTACTTTTGCAAAGTTTGGCGTAAAGGCACCTGTGGACAAAATCATGGAACTTACATACTACCGGTGCTACTTTACTTAAAACCTCATTTAGATAATTAGTGACCTAGTATCATGTTACCATGAAGGAAATAGGTGTCCTTCATGGTTAATGGTAGGGATGTCATACCAATGGTATTGGTGGCTTAAGTGAAGGTTAATACAAAGAAATATAATGCAGATACTTCACATTTCCCCGACAGTAAACGCTGCGAATTCCATATTTGACATATAGGTAGCTTTAAGAAAGGTGAATACAATGACAAGTGTGTTATGCTAATGAGGGCCTCACTTGCATAACTAATGCAGATACTTCATACTTCCCTTACGGTAATCGGTAGGAACGTCATATTGGAGGTATAGGTAGATGTAGGAAAGGTGAATAGAATGGAATGTGTGTTATGCTAATGGGGGCCTAATTTGCATAATTTATACAGAAACTCAATGTATATTGTGACGTAAATGGTACCGATGTACTGTTGGACATATAGGTAGCTATAGGAAAGGTGCATACGATGGACTGTGTAATATGCTAATGCGGACCTAATTTGCATAATAAATGGGGGGAAATTTCAATGCATTTTCTTGAAAATGTTGTTTCTAGTTCTTATAGTTATTTGCTATACAGGCATGTGCTATGCCCTTTAACTGATGTTTTACAGAGACTTGCTGCAGTAAGCCATTGATAGAGAACGGTAACTTTGAGGGGACCTACTGCTATCAGGGGGCCGTGAATATGTCGTGTGATGTTGGCTACCGACTGGTGGGGGCGGAGACTTTGCAGTGCACGGACACCTTGGAGTGGGACAACCAACTCCCAATTTGCGAGAGTGAGTATGGGTGTTCTTATCCTCATTCGGAGGTGACATCTGGTAGAAATCTTATTCCCTTTCTTCTTCGGCCTTTTTTGTTATAGGTCTTACGTAAGCTTTTCTGCTTCTCTTCTCTTAGCTCTGCTGTATATCGCCCCTCCGATACATTCGGCTTGCTTTTTGTGTTCCTCCAGTCTTACAACAGATTTTCTTCCCGTCTCTTCTTACAGGTTTTGCATGGAATCTTACTTACACAGTCTGTTTTTGACGGCATCGTCCAACGTGTCTTTAGGGTGAACTAGGAGTCTTCTCAGGGTGGTTTTGGGTTCTATGGCTGTGGTGATGTACTTTTATAACAGTCGCTCTGTTACTCCTTTCACGTATGGTATAGCTGTAACAGACCACATTACCAGATACAATTGTGTTATAGATTAGGACGGTGCAAAGAGAGGACCATTAAGGTGGCCATATGGATAAGAAAATCCACACCTGTAATGAACAGAGATGAAGGTGGTATAAATTAAGTCACGTTTGGGACCAGATTGTCCTTACTGCAACGCAACACTGAGTCTGTTCTCATCATTACATCCTGATGAAGCGAGCTGATAGCACGTGAAATGTCGATGCTCAGAATTGATCGTGGTTGCGTAAAAGGAATTGCTCTATCAAATACTTTACCACCCTGACGACCCTATTCACAACGCAAAGAGATGTTTATCGCTTGGTTTCCCCAGAAAAAAGGACCACTTCCCCCACGGTACTCATTGCGGGCACCAGTACTGGTGTTGTCCTGGTGCTGGGCGTGGCAGCAGCAGTCTTTTGGTACTTCCGGAGACGAAGGAAGAGGAGAGAGGAATTTTTCTCGGATGATGAACGCAGTAAGAGTTCATAGCACTTGTGAACACCCTACTTAAGTGTGCTTCCCATGAAAACATCAAAATACAATTGGGCGTTAATCTACATTGATTGAATAGTTCCTGTTAGTCTCCACCAGACTAACTGCGCTGGCTAATGTTATAGAATATAATGTTGCCAGGGAGTTTTGCCGCGGTAGGAGCTTGCCAGACCAGTTTCCGTGCGAGGGCTGGACTCCCACCGAGGGCTGGACTCCCTGACAAATGTTATCCCCCTTTTTTGCCAAATCCTACGATCCGTATTCTCGTAGGAAAGCCTGGTGGAGGCTAAGTTCCTGTCTGGTCAATACTAACGGTGTTGATTGTTGCAGCCCCAATGTTGAATTCATAGAAATCAGCGAAAAGTTATTTTCTATATGTGAGTAGATCCAGTCATTCAAAGCCTCAAGAAGATGGCTGACAGCCACCGAAACGTCAGTGTTCCTGGGTATACTATCTAGAACTGTACTATATCAGCATTTACCAACCTCATTAAAATATTCACGGCTATGGAAAGGTAACGGACTGCTTTTGCAATAATTTTCATCCCGAAGCATGCCTCTGTCTCCTTTTTAAAGGGTCCAACATCATGAAGATGCAGACGATACCGCTGGTACCTAAACGCCCTCAGTTCGAGGGGTTAGAGGTCGACCCCGGCCGGCTGACGTTTGGCGAACGGCTTGGCAGCGGGGCGTTTGGCATCGTTTACCGAGCGGTGTTAACGAGAGATGATGAAACCAAGGACGTCGTCGTCAAAACTCTTAAAAGTAAGGATGTCAAGTGAGGAAAATGGGAGAAAAAAACTATCGATGTAGCTTGATAGGTACAAAACATTGATAGGGTTGTCGAGGAGTTTGACAAAGAAAGTATCAGCTTCGGAAAATTCCCCAAACTAGGCTTGATAACCATGTACCAGTTCATATGTTTGATTCTCTGGAATCTTTGGTAAAGATTTGTGGCCTCATTTTCCACATTTTCTCTTGCCATTAGTATTATCTAACTTACGATCTTTCCCAGTATTTTCCAACTTTCTGCTCTTATATGCCACAGACTTCGCCTTTGAAGACGAGAAGGCCAGTTTTCTGGAGGAAATCCGCGCAGTTGTTGACCTGGGGACACACAAAAACCTCCTGGGTATTGTCGGCTGCACCACTGTGGTGGAAGACTGTCTTTACCTCATAACGGAATACATGCCGTACGGGGACCTAAAGAACTTCCTAAAGAAATGCCAGGAGGTGAGCGGTGTTTTTTTGTTGTTGTTTCTTTTGCTTCTTTGGTTTTTCAGAATATTTTACCACATGGAAATTTGATACTGGTAGCAAATCTTTACAACTTTGTACCGGATGTTCAGTCAAGTTTGATTGTCTGTCGAATGAACATCCTTTTTCTACATTCTGTCATACTTTTATGTGGATTCCCACTTATTCGTGTAATGTATTAACTACCCAGTGTAACAGAATTACTTGTGTTACTGCACAATTAGACCTCCGACGAACCCCGAGAGGCCATTTACGACTTTGGGGTGATACAGATGTACCAAGTGGCGCGCCAGATTGCAAAGGGCATGGTGAGTAAACCTGTCTGGTGCACTGAAAACACACACGGTAATCTAAACACAACCATCAGAGCGCAAGCGTCATATTAAGGCGTACTCTGTGTAGTTATACCATAAGCTTTTGCCTCCTTTCCTATCATTCTTACACATTTTATGACTCTGACGTCCATGCTTTTGGTTCAGGACCATATCGCCCAGTCTCGTTACGTCCACGGCGACCTGGCCGCCCGGAACGTGCTG
>LZCU01114770.1:0-10946 GCA_001663935.1 Asymmetron lucayanum | reverse complement strand
AAGTCTGCATGCAGACAAACTCTGAACCAACAACGTCACCACAGTGAAACAAAGACTTACCTTTGAAAAGCCTGACACCTAATTTCGTATCAATGAATACGAGAGCAGCCATCAACATTAGCCATAACAAGGCAATAATGACACAGTATAGGGTACAGCACTTAATGTACATGTAATACCTGGGTGGAGTTTTCAATATGTTAGGGCGCTTGCATCGTAATAACACCTGTTCAGGCAAGCATTGCCAGGCTTGTACTTCTGGCAAATTCCCAGGCTCTGGCTGGAAAGTTCACCTGAGTTGGTGAACTTGTTGACATTAAAATTTTGTTTCATGCAAAAGCAAGAAACATGAAGTTCTTGACTAGACCCTCAGCTATCAACAAGAAGGATGACTTGGATACAGTTGGATACAGACTTGGAAACTTTGGATACAGTTGACCGGTATGACAGAAGTTCTGCTCAGCCTAAGACATTGGACTGCTTGAGACTGGCAACTACAAGGAGGTTATGATTTTGTCTGGTTGGTTGGCTGGTTGCTTAGTTGGTTTGGTTGGTTGGTTGGTGTGGTTGGTTGTTTGGTTGGTTTGGTTGGTTGGTTGGTGTGGTTGGTTGGCTGGTTGGTTGGTTAATTGGTTGGTTGGTTGGTAGACAGTGTAATGAAAAAAGATACAAATGGATTGTGATGACTTCTGGTAAGCCTAACATCAGTGGCAATATCTGAATGAAGTTGGGAAAGTTCTTAAGATCTACTAGCTCTGCTCTTGATCCACTGTGGCCTAAGAATTGAAAGGTCATCCACCAACCTCCTTTTCACTACAACTTCCTCACAAAGTACAGATCGCAAGTATAAAAATCACATGGAAGAAACTATCCTGCCTTGGTTTGCACTCTGTGAGTGCTGTCCTTAACATTGATTGTGATGGCAGAATTTTGGATGCAACTATCCAGTTCTATGGAAAGAAAAACTTGACTTTCCTTTCTATTGCATTTTTTGTGAGGGGGCTGAACAGGCTACATCAATTTAATACCTTAATCTTTGAGACATATTTGTCATAGTATTTGTATCATATTTAAAAAAGCACCTCACATTAATTTTTTGTAGTGGTCTCAGTTTTGCCGTGGTTAGATACAGACTCTAATTAAGTCCTACATTTGCCTTGAAGTCTCTGCATGGCACAAACTTGCTGCAGAATAGCTTTCTTGTCTTTTCTAAAAATGTAAGAACAACTTATGAAGCTGTAAAGGTTGTATTTTCTTCACCCTTAATGCTGAGTGACAAACTTTAAGGGTGTATTGGTAACATACAGTCTTAACATAGATAGAGTCATAAACCAAAAGATAAGCAGAGTCATAACCCACCAGATAAGCTGTTATTTACAGTAATGGTTCCATTTTTATGACATCAGTAAAAAACATACCGTTATATCTCACTCCGGGAGGTGCTAATCGAAGCTACGCAGTCGTATCACTGCATAACTTTCACACATATTGTGATTTCTAATTGCATCTTGAGTGTGACAGGGGAGCCAGGTGAGGCGCCATGATTACTGCCAATTTTGCCTGGGATTTAATCATTATGCCATTGTTACAATGCTGCACATTCCTTATTCAACTTACAACAATTGAGTGATATAAATTCTGAAGAGCAGCTGCCAAACTACGTGAGTAAGATCTAATCATTACCCTACTTTTGACTTTGTCAGCTTACCAAGAATGAGACTGTTTAAGACTTGAGGTAGAACGTAAACTAATCACAGTGTACTGACATATACATAGCACACAAGCTGGAAGTCAAGATAAGTCGAGCGGAATGCCATGCCTCATGCACCTGTATATACTATATTTAAGAGAAGTTAATGATACAATTTTTATCTTGTTAATCTATAATCAGGAGGCAAGGAGAAATAAGGTTGTTGCTGCAATGCCAGTGCACAAATGATCTTAAGAGTTACCTTGGTTAACTGGAACTTTAAACTACAATGACATGGTTCATGCTGCTCATTGTAAAATTAGACATCTGGGATTTTCTCAAAATATTGCAGCTTCCTTCTGTACTAGCACTGAACCACTCAGGGATCATTCTGACTATATTTCTAGAGAAGTTTCCTCCCGTACCAACACTAGAGGGTTGGTCCTCAGACAGTGGACCTCAAGTTCCCTCTGGCAGTATAAAGGCTGGACCAATGAGGGTATACTCCTGTACCAACACTCCTCTCACTAAACTGTACTAAGGTTTCCCCTGCTCCTTTACTGTGAAGTTCATCCTTACAAGGCCTCTAGGTAGGTTTCTATAGTTTCAAACATAAAGACAAAGTGATGCCTGCACATCCACAGTGCTAATTCGTGGAACACCCCCTTGAAGATGTCCAGGTAGATTCTCCCATTCCAGCTTGAATGAGACCAAACACCAAGCTAGGCACCTTGTACCACAGTCCCCAATCATCCAGAGAGGACACACAGTAGAAAGAACAGCTCAACCCATCTCCCTCCCCATGCCTGATGCTCGCTGTGCCATTAAAGCACAACATTTAATCTTCAACAGCACCTTAAGACATAGCTTCCCCAGGAACAAGACATCTTGATTGATTGTAGCATAAGCACACATAATGTGAAGATAAGATTTGGGCTGGACCATCCATCAACACACAGCCTGCACTTCGCAGATAAATTTGGAGGCGAGAAATGATCTGACCGTGACGATCCACCGATTCTCATCACCTATTGATCCCTTTCAGCACAATCCAAGTAAATTCAATTATCACTTCCTTGGATGCCATCTTCACTCAGAATTAAGATGCCAACAAGGGGAGATTTTGGCTGAAGATGTTTGGCCAAGGATTAGGCCAAAGTAATGAATTTACTTGGTTTATCATTTTTGATATCAATCTATTATCATATCAACTTAATTAGACAGAATCCAGAGATGAAATCAAGGTTGTTAACATCCTTGATTACTTCCTTGTCAAAATTAAAGTATGACATCTAGTCTAGACATGACAATTTTAAAGTGAACAGTTATTCTAGAGATAACAAATAGCAGCAGTGTTTTTAATATGTTCCATGTAATTTCGAACACAATTGCAGAAAATTAACCAAAATTAACTACCCATTAACTGATTGACAATGATTTTTCAATGATAAATGCAATATTGGTAGAAATTCTAAAGCACTTTTTTGAGCTAACCCAACAATACCAGATGCAAATCATCAACTATAAGCAATTCTAAAACCTTAACATTTGAAAAGTAGCCACACATACAACAAAGGATGTCCCACAAACCCATTTTTCTACTGCTTTTGCCCTTGGAAGGCTGATCTTTGTGGGACCTCAGCTAGATAATTAAAACTCCACTTTACAGTGCATTTGATGTTCAGATGGTGATCAGTTGTAGCGGTGAGTGTAGATTGGGTTCACAAGTCCCACTCATTTCCGCTGGTAGAACACCCACTGCAGCAGTAAAACTGCAGTGAACACAACTGCACCACCTCCAATCTGCAGCACCCCTGCCTGCCAGCCCTGTGTCCGGCCTGTTGATACCAAACTCTGCCAACTCCCCTAATTGATCCCATTTTTTCCTCATCCGAAATCTTTCCAGGCCACCCTGCTTGAGCGGTTCAAGACCCAATCGGATCTGCCGGATTTTCTAATCATGCTGCGAAACGTGCGACAGTAAATACCAATGAAACGGGAAGAATACTTTTTGCCACACATGTAATAAGCCGGCAGATTGAAAGGCTGCAGACCAGTTAGAGGCAGCTTTTAAAATGTCACACCACGGTTATAGCACCAGTTTTATGGTCGATAAAATAGCGTAATAGAAGGCAGAATGACCATGGAGCGACTAAGCACCTTACTGAGGTGTAACTTAATCAGCGAACCAATTTGGTGAACACTGGAACCTCCTGTACACGATTCTTCATCTTTCCTGGAAGCAGTAATGTTGGAGGTTTACGTCTCAAATGGACGGAATTTACTTAACAGTGTCAGGTAATGTTAGGCTTACTCAGTGGGAAGTAGAGGAAATCCATAGGTGTATACAGAAATCAGGAGGTGTGGTTTATTGTGCATTTAACGCTCCATGGGTGTACCGACCATAAAAGAACTGTAACACAACATGGTTTCAAAACGATAATGTATCCTCAGTAAAGCTGAGTCAGAGGAGCAACTAAAACATCACAGATACATTAAGACATAAAACCACTACATGGTTGAAGTGACAATCATTTGCTCCTTACGACAAAGCTTACTGGCACAGCTTGAAACTGTGACAGTCATATTTTGGAAGCATGGCTGGAACATGACAGGAAATCTAGATTCCTACAATAATGCTTGCCATACTCCAATTTAGTACAAGGAGCAATGTTTGCTTCCTATCCTGAAGTATCTATTTGTGGTAGGAAATGACTGCCCCTCTTCTATTCAAGTTGGTCCCTTCCAAGTCTTCAACCATCCATTCTACAACAGGACAAATGCCGCTCTAGGGAAGCTACAATAATATTCTATATGCTTCACCTTGCGTACTCTGGCGACCCTTCCACTCGCGGAACGAGCCTGCATATCGGTAGCCCAGTAAGCGCAGAATTATGAAATATGGCCTGATTTCATGCCACATAAAATCTGTCAATAGATGGTGGAATTATAAAAGAGCGTTGAAGGTGATTAACCCTCGAGTTCTAGGTGTCGGGTGGGGGGTTGCCGGGAAAAAGTCGTCCGGATGATGATTTATGCGTCCTTTTGTGCGGTAATGCGGTGTGACGTTAAGTAGGTTTTACCCCGTTTCAAAGCAGGGGAAATTATCTGTGTGAAGAATAGTCCATAAAAAACTTTGTGCAAGCAATAGCTGGAATGCCACGGTTGTGATTTTCCTTTTATGACAGTTGGTATAGCGCTCTCTGGGGCTTAGCATAAAGGTACACAAAATTGATGGCCTCCTTGCAGGGGTCGGAGGTCAATGGCTTGTTAAAATCAGCGATAAGAAACAGAATATCAAGGTTGAAAAACAGACCAAAGTGGCAGAAACTGCCTCCAAGGGGGGCAATTAAAGATGTTTCCAGAGAACATCATCAGAAGATTCCTGCAGAATCAGAGAGAGGAAAAGCTGGAAAGTGACATTGGAGAGTGGTTACGACAATATCGGAACAGATGCAATAAAAGCTCCCCTTTGCTATTTTTCTGCTTTACTGCAAATGGGGGTCAGCGTTGCTGCAGGGGAGATCAGTAAATATATCAGGCGCCTGTCATAAAAGATCATATTTGGCTTGCAAATTGCTGGTTTTACGTTCGGTGTGGGCCTGCGCCGGCCACCTGCCACATGGTATACATGTTCCTGTTCCGCTGTTAACGCTGCCAGAAATGAATGACGGCCACTCAATAAATGTTCACCTGCAATGAACGAGTAATGCAGCAGTTTGTGAACATTTTAGAAATGAAGGTTTGAGTGAATATGCTGTGCCACCAGGACCTAAAGTGAGGGGTATGAAAGGGTATACAGGTATATGACTCTTCTTTTGTCTTATGTGGACAACGTAGTGAGCAGCCTGCTGTGGGCTTCTGGTTCTCTTCAGATGTGTGTTGTCGGTCAATAGGGTAACATACTTGGGAATTAACAAAGTAAAGCAATTCTACTCTTTGATAAGAAGAACAAGATTTCAGAGGATCCACAGAGCACCTTTATGGTGACCATTATCATGTTTGTGTGAAGTTTAATGACACCGTTTCAATCTAAAGCATAAAAAAGTACATAAAACAAGTTTTATCGTCTCTGATTATCATCAGTTTTATGCAAATTTCTATAGAAAAATTAAGGTTAATGCGCTCAATTAATCTTTCTGATCGTTGTTACGACCACTGGGTGCGTCGTAAACACAAGATCCAATCAGTGTCGCTAAAAAATAGCCTGCTGTCTGGTTTTACAGCTTCATTTATGTAATATTTCTGATTTGCATGCAAATGAAATGAATATATCATGATATATCAGGCATCAAAAAAGTTTCCGATGACTCATCACTATAAAGGACCCACAGAAGTCAATTTCAGGTATTACATCAATCAAGTACAAAAGCATGCTACTACAAATACACATTTATAGTTTTTTTACCTGTATCTATTGTACTCTTTAGACATTTCAATTATAGCATCTGACATAATGACCAAACCTGTTCTTTGAATACAGAACAACCCTAAGAAAGCAATGCAGACTGTACTGTATAGGCCGAACCTTATTTGACAAAGGAAAGTTAAGAACATTCAATAGTGTGGGTATCAGATAAGAACATACAAGCCAGATGTTACAAGTTATGACACTTAATAATAAAATTTAAAAGATCTCAACAAGGAACAATTTTCCCGACCAGTTGGCAGAGTTAGGCAACCCCAAGCTAACAATCACAATACCAAGACAGTTCATCATAAAACAAAGATGCATATAATGAAATAAAAGCAGGATGAAACAAGTATCAATGCAAAGTGAAAAGTGGCATAGAAAATAATAACAGTGGAAAGGACAATCCAAATAGGAACATTTTTCAAAGTCCCCAAAGATATCTTGGAAATAAATTCCAAGAAAGATAGCAGTTACTCCAATATGTAGTAGTTTTATTTCTTCTCTTGTTGAACTTCTAATGGAGCAATACAATGCCAGCCCTGGTTACAAAGCTGCCACAACAAACTAAAAAAAAAACATCCTGATTTTAGTTTGGGCCTCCTGTCTCCTACCATGGGACTCTGTGTTAAGTATCAAGCTTAGGTCTTCTTGTTTTCACATCACAAAACTTCATCAGTGGTAAACAGTAGAAACTTGAAATAGAAAGCCCAGGCGAAGCTAAAATGTCTGAACTTTACAGGTGAATCTCTTAAAAACTGATGTCAGGGCTTGGATAATGCTCTTATGGAAGAATGACAAATGAGGACATTTCAACGACCTGGTCACAGACGGCATAACGATTACCCAACATGAAGTGCATGCTACTGACTTATTGATGAAGAGCTTTAACGATAGGCACAGCGGCAACGAACACTTTCAGTGACCTAGTTTCCCTCTCAGGGCGTCCGGCGCGCGTGTATGCTGGGGATTTGGTAAACAGATGGAGGCCTTTACGACTGCTGAGTCACGAAAACACTCGCTTGGAACATTATCCCACTTAAGGCCAAATGGCACCGCCGAAGATAGAGACGTTGCCCTTCATTTGGATCATACATGGCTATTTGCAAACGTCGTTACTGTCCAGGGAAGATTCAATTATGCTGAGCAATAAGGAAGGACTACACTGCCATCATTGAAAATGGCATGTTTCTTAGTGTACTGAAATATGAATGGCATGTAGAGGGGTGTACAATGTACATAGGGCTTAAGTCAATGAGAGGAATGCTTAATACTACAATGTATGTGACAGTCATTAAGAAAAAAAAGAAAGACATAAAGAGTGGTACAGATTACCACACAAAACATCACTGGAATGTTGTATCAGCACCACAGAAAGCACCAGAGTACTGTAACAGTCCCATGCAGAATAGTACCAGAAGGATGTACCATACCACAGAAAGCACAACAAGAAGGACCATTGGAAGGCTATATCAGTACCACAGAAAGCACCACAGGAAGGCTATATTAGTGTCAGTAACACAGGATGTGCCAATACCAAGAAAGCACCACTGAAGGGCAGTATCAGCACCATGGAAAGCACTACTAAATGTTGTAGCAGTGACTACCAGAAGAAGGCTGTTAAAGTGCTACAGAAGGGCAGCACTAGAGGGTTTTGTCAGTAGCAAGGAAAGCACCACTGTTCCAGCACAGGTGAAAGTATCAACGGAAGACCACACAAGTACCACAGAAAACAGCACCACAGCATTATCAGCACCACAATCATGACCCAATAGAGAACATGTTGTAAGTTGGATCCTAACGTTACATATGAAATTCAAATAAGTTTTTTTTTTAAATGTTACAGTGAGAGGTGTCAATTTCTATATATAAAGTGAGTGTCAGAAACATGAAAAAATAACTTTGGAAAATCCCCTACAGTGACCAAGACCTTTCATGACCTACTATCCTAAAAGGCTTTTGAGAACTTTTGAAATTTCACTTCTGTCAAACTGCCAGTAGCAAATCTGGCACAAGAGATGTCTTAATATCCTTAGACTTAACCAGAACACAGATGCTCTGGGAGACTGAAGTAAAGTGGAGGTTACTTTGGGTGAAACACAGAAACGAGCCATTTCAGGGGAATTGGCAGAATTAAATGTGAGAGGGTAGTTCTGTTGTGCTGTAGCTCAGGGGGGCTATCTGCCCTCACCTCTAACCCTAAAGGTGCGCCGTACATACGACCACACCATTAACACACACGGCTCAGGTAAGACTAGATACACATCTATAAAAGTGCAGTATTACTGCAAAAGTGGTGCTCTTAGGTAACAGCATCAAAATGTGCTCTTAGTGTCAGCTTGGCCTCCATTCTGGATGACCTTTGCTCCTATCAGGTGGCTCTAGGGGACACTACACTTTCATTCATCTCTAGCTCTAAGGGACGAACCATGATACCAGAAGAGGGGTGTTGAGTGGTGTATAAAACATTTATCTGCCATTATCAGTTCAGAAAGTAGCCAGACATTCTCTTTGATATGACACTAATCCATAGAGGATTAATTATAAAAACGTCTTTTTGGTAATCGCAGAGCAGCTAAAGTGTTGCAAACTTTTTTTATGATGCTAACACCCCTGTAATACTTCACAGTTGGTGTATAAGGGTAAGAGCTCTCAGTTCATAATGAGAGAATCATACAGAAAGTGGTACTCTAGCACAGTTTATTCAGTTCAGCTGGGGGAACATCTAGATAGACCTTTGACCCAAGCCTTCCCCCTACAATCATTACACCACTGAACCAGCATGCATATGGCAAAACCATTATGCTACATGGCCATTATACTTACTGCTCAACAAGGAGAACGTTGTGGACATATATATTCCATTAATCTGAGGGACTGCAGATATATCACAGAGTTACTGTAAAACCTTTGTTTAGTTCTGACAATTTACATGAAGCGTTAAGGCATACAGGAGATATATGGACCTTCGCTACAAATACACATAGGAAAAGGCTGTATCTTGCTAAAAGGCCATAACAACTTCATATGAACCTATTTCGAAGTACAATTCCATTGATACATTACCCAAAATGCACAGGTTAGTGGAGCTGCTTCACTTAATTCACCTTGCACTTTGGAAAGTCAATACTACTTTTTTTATCAGTGTTCTTTCATCCCCAGTTAACTACCCTGAATGAAGAACACACAGGTTACATGTTAAGTAGATCCCAAAGACGTGTTACAAGATGTAAATCCCACATAGACTTTGCTCAGATTCCTTACATAGGTGAGCTGTTTCCTGCTCTTCTAACTTAGCCTACAGTGCCTTTTGCTCTCAACAGAAGCCTCAGCTTACAGTGCCTTTGGCTCAAAATACTCACTTTGACTATCCATTGGCTAATCATGCCAAGGGGCCAGGGCTCTAGCAAGCTCAATTTTTTTCCATCAACCCAATTCCCATTGGCGGAAAAACTTTCCAAAACACCATGATTCATTCGAATTCGGGTATTTTTTTCACATTTTGACCCATGATTTTGGCGGATTGGTTTAAAAATGTTTCCGTCACAGACATACAAGTTCTATTAACTGAGGGAAAAACAGGTGCTGGCCCTGCAAGGGGCAGACATACCTGTTGACTAGTAAGGGAACAGATAAGGATCAAAGTTCTGATATAACCTTTGATTTGACTATGCATATGTTTCCATCTGCTGCTGCTTCCATTCCGAGGTGGTTAATTGTTTTACCCGAGCAGGTGTAAGTAGGATTTATAGATGACAGAGGTTATGGGGAGTAGGCACAACAGGGTTCACATGTTTGGAATTCCCCACAGCATTATCATCAAATGAAACAGCAGTCTGACATAGAGGACTGCACTACAAATGTTATATTCAGAAGAAGAAAAACCCAACCAATAAATACCAACACGAACCTAATTCTTTTAGCTCAGGCAATTTTGCATACAATCTGCAATAAATAAAATCTCAAACTATCATTAGCGCTGTGTATAACTTTCATACTTCATCTTTCAATCTTTCAGTTTTATACTGTATCATATAAATGTTACACTGGAATGCAAGAGACCACATGGATTCGGGTATTCTTGAGTGTACATGAAAGCATGAATCTCAAGCACCTACTAGTATCAGATTTTTACTACTTATTAACAACCTGACAATGAAAAGCTAGCACACCGCTGCTAACATCTACACAGCCCCATACCCATTTTTTGTACATTCACAATTAATCGCCATAAAAGTAGAAACATTTCAAACAGTCTAAGCATGAACCAGGCTTCAGGCTGAAGTGATCGTCCCGTAAAACATATTTTCCCTGAAAGCACTCTACTCCAAACAGGGTGACTACTGGTCAGCCCCTCAGGGAAAGCCCACTAACACCTTTGCCCCATGTACAGTACATTCCCTATGGAATGACACATTTACAATCTCAGATTATTGCAACATCAAAGAATATAAATAACCACCGTGTAGGTCTGTACTACCTGCAAAAGTTAAGCTTGACAGCTTCAGGGGATTTTTAATGCTAACTATAAGGAGAGAACTGGTAGCTCTGAACAACATAGGGAAAGGGCAAGAGGAATTAGCTGAGAAACAAAAATGATACCACTTATGCTTAGAAACTTTTTGAATTCTCCTCCAACTCTAACCAAGGTAATGATTATGATCTTTTTATGTAGTTTCAGGGTTAAAATCTGGAACTGGCTGCCAGATCAGCTGCAGTAGCCTGGTGGTCGACTAGACTAAGGAACTAGTGAGGTAAATGCTCAAAATATGGAATATGTCGTACTTTGCAGGTACATTAAATTCAACATTCCGTGATACAATTTTGTCTTGTTTCCCTAAGTTT
>LZCU01113918.1:0-11471 GCA_001663935.1 Asymmetron lucayanum | reverse complement strand
GACAAAAAAGTTGAAAGGCGGTTCTCACCTTAATGTGTTCTGTGAACTTTCTGGAATATTTTCTTCACCATCTTCAAACTTCAGAGCCGCCTGAAAAGAACAAATTAGACATATACAGTGAGGAAAATTTGTTCCCTTGCATTACAAAACATGCACTCTTCTCCCTACACACCAATTTGATCACAACTTATCAATCAATCAATCAATCAAGCAATTAATTCTTTGTGTTCTACTATCAATATACTGTAAATCTCTTTAGGTTTGTAGGGCCTAATTTCATGGTAGGGAGGAAGTGTAGTGTTTGAAGTTCACCGTTGTGCCTTGCTAAGTATTCATGCATATTCACTGCAACAGGTGCCTCAAACTGATCAGGACACTACATTATGCACAATATGTATCAGGCAAAAAGGTCATCATTGTGAAAACCACAACCATAAATCCACCATTTCCAGAGTTACATCTGAAGAGTCTGAAGAATTAGAATGCAAAATGTATGTTTTGTTTACCTCATATATCTTCATTTGTTCCACAAGATCAAGGTCACTTCCCTTCTTGGTTAGATGTCTCTGTAAGAAGGACAAACATTGTTCGAATATAAGTCATAAAACTGAATAGTACGCAGCAAGTGAACAACAAAAGACTATTACAGTCAAACAATTGTCAAACAATTAATTGGCCAGATAGAAAACTGAACAGTAAGAAGCAAGTGAATAAGAAAAGACTAATCAGACATAAACTCTAGGACGACAATTATAGCACCTTCAAAATTCTTATCAATTTATGCCTTACATTGGAGTGTAGAGTATGGCTTTAAGTTTGTGCCAATGTTAAAGACTTGGGGGATTCTTCTGAGTTTTCCTGACACTATTTCGATGTACAGGATGGCGATACCAGCCTTAACCTTAGTCAGTGTTTTTTTTTTTCTATTGGATGGTTCGGACAATTTACGCCTTGTGTCTCAACTTGCTACAGAATGTACAGGAAACATACAATACAGCAAACTACAAACAGAACATAGTGCCGATATTGCTGTCTACATATCTGCTGACCTGTATGATCTTCTCCATTCCCTGCTCTTCTAGTGCATCTGTGACATCATAGAATGTGTCCTGATCTGGAACCGCATTCAGGGTCTGGGAAAGATATCAAAATATACACATAATGAATTGGCTGAAGTTTACAACATTGCACACATTAACAGTTACTCATTACATTCCTTTACCTCAAAGTTTGACTTTTGAGGACTCAATACACTTATCAAAACAAAAAGAGGGCTTGTAATACACTTTTTAGCTTACTTGCATTTGCACCCTTGGCATAAAATTACTTGCACAAGAACATTAAAATTTACTTGCACGATACAATCCTAACAAAGAGGTCATACTTATTTGCACTGGGTACAGGGATTGGTAGTAGGCTGAAGACTTTGGATAACATATTCACACACACACACTGATTCAAACTTGTAATATGAGGATGAGGGTCAGTTTTCCTATAGAAATCTTTAATTGCATCTGTGCAAGTACAGTGCAAAATTATGCGTACAGCTCCAATTTTACTTGCACAAACCGGTGTATGCAAGTAATAATTGGAGCCCTGCAATACAACTTTACTTACCTTGTTAACCAGTGTCATGGCATACACCAGTAGCTCAGTGTCCACAGCATCTCTCTCATTTAGTACATCCATGATGTTGGACCATGGTTTATGTGCTGCAAAATGAACAACAGCAATACTGTCTGTTAGTTTTTCTGTATAAAATAAATGATTTAGTATACCGATTTGACAGGTATACAGAATTAAACTGCGAGGAGATTCTTTCAAAGTTATGACAAAAACAAATGTACAATAAAGCAGAGGCATCTATCCATGCAATTTCAACTGACATGGTAATAAAACTTTTGAAAATCTGTGTGAAACATATTTTTCCGCATTTCCAAAAATAATTTCAGCAGGTTGGTAGAACTTAGGATATGGCAGTTTTCTTTCTTCACGACCAAAAACTGTTCTGCAGCGAACTGTTAGCAGGTAAGAACAGCTTTTGGTCGTGAAGAAAGAAAACTTCCATATCCATATTTTTCCAGAGTCTGTGCCTACCTCTGCTGCTGTCCACAGCGTTGACAGCCTGGATGAGTAGCAGTGCGTTGTTCTCTGTGTATTCCACAAACACCAGGAGCAGCTTCAGGGTGGTCTTCACAACCAGACGGAACTAGGGAAGAACAGTAGCGTGACATCTTAAGTTAGTTATACATGTAGCAAGTTACAAAAGCTTAATTTACAAATGATGTAAAATGTAGGTCTTACTACATTGAAGGGCAAATTTCAATATCATCAAAATGAAGCGAAAAAACTTCTATTACACTGAATTTATCTTGCTCCAGTTAAACTTACCAAAAAGCAAATCTTTCACTTAGTTATAACAAGGATATGCACCCAATGTTCAGTATGTTCAGATTCAGACTCAGTGCACTAGGGATAGCCCCCTACAATTTTGACAAGTCCCATAAATAACAGACCACAGTTTCATGCTAAGGACTGTGATGATCTGCATGTACATGTAAGTTGGATGAGGGACAACAGCCAGGATTCAAACCCTTGACCTCAAGGTCCTGAAGAAGATCTACTAATCACTGAACCATGCATGCAACTGTACACCACACAATGACAGTTAATCTGTTAATCTGACTGATCTGAGGGAATTACCAACACTCTATCCCCTCAAGGCTATCAGTCTGACTTGCTGTAGTTATTGAGTTTTGAAGGCCCAGTGAGGTCCATCCAATTCATTCACTGCTTAGCCTGAAGTCCAACAACCTGTTACTGTAAATGCTGATTGGACACAAAAACTCCACTGTCATCTCTGATTGGTCAATGGGAAATTACTAGTACCCTGATTGGTCAGTGAAAGTAACACTATCACTGATTGGTTGTTGGACTTCCTCCTTTATTGCTGATTTGTTAGTAGTAGATCACACATTAGGCATAACCATCCTAAAGATAACTTGTTGACAGGATGCCTGTGACTTCTTAGAAGAGCTCCCATATCTATCTAATGATATTATTATCTCATCCCTGCCTGACCTTGTAAATTGGGACCTGTGTGAAGTGGGGATCCAATTTACTGCGAATTTAGCAGAGATGACTATGCTGTACAATAAGTCAGAATCTTTCCCAGCCATTATGCTAAATGGCTGAACATGATTTACACTAAATGACAGCACCTGCCTATGAAATGCATTGAATCACTGTAAATTCATTTACGATTTAATTTTGCTGGATTTATATTTCACGTTAGGAGGAAAAAGGAGCTTTTTGCTGTGTTTTAGATTCCGGTTGAAACAACTGTGTAGTATAGTTGTAGTTGATCAAGAATATATTTGCAGTGGAGAGGTCACTACGAAAACCATGAAAATAAAAATTGTGTTTGTGAATTTACAGTAAAATGGCTGACCATGCCTTATGCAAATGGCAAGCATGACCTCATAAACCAGTTGAACACAAAGTGCTGACATCAGAGCAATCTGAAGTATACTGAAGCCTGGCACTACCAGGGGCAATCAAGTGAAAAAAAATGAACACTGGATTAAAGGTAAAATATAGCTAAAAATCTGCAACTGGATTGATGTGGGAAACCCATGGCTCTATACAAATGGCAAGGAACACACATTAAGTCAATTGTTTCAAAGAAAGGAACAAGCTCCTTGTAGCTTAATGTCCAAAGGTCTCTTTTTGATAAGAGTAAGATGACAGCACACGTTTTGTACCATACCATCTAACGACTCTTATATAAACATCAACAACTGATAAATACAGGACAGCAAACAATCGATATTTGCTACAGGAGCCTCATTCTTCTTACAACTGTTTGTACCAAACACTTAGCAGGTTTGAAACTGGATTAAGGCTATCAAACAGGCCATGTGAACCTATTGTGACTGTAAGTAGGTGATAAAGTTGGTATCAGGTATCTGTACTGGTTGGGGGTTAAGTAAATGTACAGTATGGGAGGAAGATTGTGGGAAAGGTTGGGCTTTGCTCATAGTACCATTCTTGTCATGTCACAGGAACAAAGTTAAGTATTTATTTCCTAACAGATGTATTACTTTTTGTTTTCAAACATCTTTGCTACTCAATGAAATGCAAAAGAGCAAGCCAACACTGCACTTCTGCTTGCAGGTTACAGTTGTATACAAAAACGGAGCTGTGACATTTATGGCAATTTGAGAAAAAGCCTGAATGTACATATAGCAAATTATAAACATGTTTTCCTTCAGTATATCATGATCTTCTTCCTCCAATCTTACATGTATGTGTGACAACATCTATCAATAAAATGAGCTTCAGTATAAAACAGTAAGTGATGACAGCTCTCGTGATATGTTCAACCTCTGATAACAGATGAAAACCCCATTCAACACCTTACATCAATGTCTTAACAAATGTGGTTTCCAAACTAAGAAAGGCCTAAACATCCTAAAAAAAATTTAGCAACCAAGGCTTATTTGTCTAAAGGTAGTACATCTGCATTAATTTGTAAAACAGTGACTGCTTCTCTTCTTATAGTCTGAATTTTATCTTAAGTTGGCATCGACCCTGTCTATAGGACCCCCCTGGGTCCTGATAGCATCTTGGGTAATCAGTTTCCTGGAGGTCAATGAACCAAGAATAGCTGGAGCAAGCCTACCTAGTACCCTTACAGCTGTTCAATGTTTCAGACATCTTTTAAGACTTCTTGTACCCAAGGCTATGGGATTTGTAAAGGTCTAAGCTGTTTCCCTCACTTACTCACCAGGAGAGAGGAATCTGGTCTGCAATATAGGTACCCTGTAGCTCAAAGTTGCTAAATGTGTGACAACTTTATCAACCTTTTGGGATACTGTTTGATAATGATGTAGTGTACATTTTCCTCTACATGCATTTGCCAATATTTTACAAATGATACAAGAAGTCTTAAAAGATGTTTAAGGGGGTTCTTTGGGGGAAAGGGATAGCAACCCCTCCCTGTAAAAATATACCCAGCTACTGAAACAGCAAGGAAAGTTCCTGCCTTATGTGCCACTAGGCAGTACAAGGGTCTGAACCACGGCTCTAACCAGCATCCGTTTTTCCGTCAATTAATGGAACTTTGCTGCTTTTGCAAAAACTTTAAAACCAATCCGTCAACCTTGATAGTCAAAACTCACCAAAAACGTGTGTTAAAATATGAAAAAAACATCCAAAATCAAATAATGATAGGAAATACTATTTGGAAGGATTTTTCCGTCAATGGGAATTGGTGTCACAAAAAAAATCAAGCTGGTTAAAGCCCTGGTCTCAACAATTGAACAATCAAACAAATCTATCCTTACCTTTGATGAGATAAGCGAGTACAACCATTGGATGGTCTCGTTGTGGTTGATGACACCGTTCATGCCATCCACATACAGCATCACCTGTCCCAGGGCTGCAATGACAAAACCCATGTTTACAAGCAAACAAACAGTCGCAGTTCCAAGGGAAGCTGCTAGGGGGGCAAAAAAGAGTCACTTCTGTGTGAGACCAAAAAATCAAGATGACACTACAGGGAGTATGTTTTGTAAATAAGAAGCAGAGGACTGAAGTTCTGCTGAAAGCCAGTAAGAGCCAAAAATGTAATAACTACTTAGCTAGGCCAAGCTATCAACCCCTAAAATTATAATACAACCAACAATCTACACTTTTTCTGCAGTTACTGTACCTCCATGGACCCAACCATTCCTCCATTGACTTTAAAAAGTTTATTGATCTCACAAGGACAGCAGGAAATTTGGATTTTGCAAAAATCACAGTCACCCTGTCAGCACCTCGGTAAGGACATTCCCCATTCTCTTCTTATCACTGGCCAAGGACAGACACATGGTCAAACCCCTACACGTATTTGTTACAAGTAATTCCTGGACTCAAACGAGCTTTTAAGCTTAAAAGTTTCTTCCTGTGGACTTAACTACATAATACAAATCTAAAGCATAAAAGAAACCACACCAGAGAGGCGGTTAACGCCAAGATTCTTGTTTCTGCTATTTGTATGAAATACACCAATTTCAACAAAAGTACTTATGGTAAACTTCAATTAACTTTCAAAATTACCTACATCACACAAATTTACCTGCACTAGGGCCACTACTCATTTTTTTCACAAGAAGAACATCTTAACTAGAAAGAGTTGTTGGGTACACATAGGAAACTGCTTGGAAACTATTGGATGCCTTGCTTTAACATTTCACAGGAGGTAATGATCACTACAGCAAAAAGCATCTAGTAACCAATGTCCGTACAAGCTGCAAAATGTAATGACCCTGTGCAGGTTAGCTGCAGGTGGACATTAGAAATGCCTGCACAGCTACAATTTTACCAGTAAGCTGCATATGCAGGTGGTATTTCAAACCCTGCTGATGGCATTAGTAAAACCAACCTGTACATCTTTATCAAGAGGCCAGGATGTTAAGATATTTTAATCGAGATGTCCTTGCAAAAGGGATAGAACCTTTGCCACTCCAAGGTTGATAGCAGGAAATATCTGGCTCATTGTTATCAAAAATCCCTTCAAGATACCAGCAAGGATCCCAGATTATCTTTGGGACATTGGAAAAAGAGATGTCCTTGTCTACCATAGGCAAGGACAACCACAAAATGGCTGCTACAAGATTGGTTAGGCTATATCAGTTTATTTTGTCGGTTCTTTTTCGTATTATACAACATCTGAAAAATAACATAAAGGCAAAGACTGAGATTTGATTTTGTACCAGGGAACACACTGCCAAATAGGAGTGTTCTTCTAATATCGCTGTTTTCATTGTCGGTTTAAGATGGCTGAGAACCAACAAATTGACTTGGTAGGGCCTTATACCGGGCACAATAAATGATATCTATTGAACTGAATCAGTTTTCTTTTTTGGCCTTTGATGGTGTGTGATGTCACAACTAGCTCACTGAAGATGAGACTTTACAGAAAGTTGTCATTGCCTAGATAAAAGGAAACAGCAACCTTCACACTTGGAAATGTTGCCCAGCAAAGAAAACTGTTTCTGAGTGTATCAGAAAGGACTTGAGATATGAGGGAGGTACTTGCCCTTGGCACAGTATTAGGGTCATTACTAAAATGACGCACAGAAGTTGACATTAAGTGTTGAGACCAAACATCTGTCAACACCTCCAAAAGCAGACTAGAAGTTCAAAGATGTGCTTAGGGATTTCAACAAATTTGCATGTAAAAATAGACGACTTTGCTAATACTCAATGACGAAAAATGTGATGCTCTCAAGTTTTTAAAAGATGACATGGAAGAGAGAAAAAATCCCATATCATATTCAGAAGTGCAAAGACCTGTACTGACAATTCCTCAATATGTTTCTGACAGGTAATTTTTAAATCTACAGCTTTCACTTAGTTTCAGATAAGTTTAGAATAGTTTGAACAAAATGTTTAAAAAATTAAAGGATTTAAGTTTTCAAATAATGCATAATGAAATAATTGGGAAAAACATTTGTGACCCCAGAAATCTTACGGACTCAATTTTATAACTAACCAAATCTATACTTGCATGTTTTCATGTTTGAATTGTTCACGTGTTGAAAATCTGTTCCCACCAAGATTATACAGGGAAGATGTCAGGTCCAAGCAGAGAAAGAAGACATGGATTGACTCTTACCTCTGAGAATGTAGTTCTGGTAGTTTTGGTCGGCCTCCGCTCCCACCTTGATAAGACATGTGAGGCCCTCAGAGTTGACAAACTCATGGACAAGGTCTTTGTCATCCTGGAAGTGTCAAATGGCAAACACAGAATTTTTGTCATAAGGGCACATCAATTCATTTTCTTGGTTCTTAGATTTTTTTGGGGGAAAAAAATGCTATACTTGAAAAAGAACAAAAAATAGCTTGATAGAAAAGTTTATATCTTGATACACACATATTCAGCGACCAGTGGACTTAATAAGCCCTCTGCTGTAGTGATCGCACCTAAGTGTGGACCAAGAGGTATAGAAAAGGAGATGGGTGCTGCCATAGTAAGTTACTATGTCATGGCTGCATGAGGAATAATGCAGGTAGTCTCATGATGCCTTTTTTGCCTGCCCGCTCTATTATGTTTCTAAAGAAAAATCGAGAACCAATAAATTAAATTGGTGTGGCCCCAGCCGTTGCCCTTGTGGTGCCATTGTGTTTTATCTGTTGTGACAAGTACATCAGCATTTTTACTAAGAAAAGAATTCCAATTTTTTGTTGAGTCTACAGAAGGCCACAGTAACAAATTTACAATGGGGACTTGAAGACCAATCGTGCAAACTGTTCCTTCACAGAAAAGTTACAACTTCACCTCAAACAAACATGAACTTCTGGCAGGATTGATCTCTCCTTCTCAATTCTGTAGTTTGTATTACTATAATATTACAATGTAGTTCATGTGACAAGCTCAAAGTACTTTCCTCGAAGACTTGGTCACATAAAATCAATTTCCTCGTTGTTAAAAAAGTATATTCACTCTGAGAGCCAAGAAAACACATTGTTCTGGCCATAAGCATCAAAATATGTACATCTGCTAACTCTCCAGCTTACCCTTTGACAATAACATCTTAATTACGTAGTATTTTACTAACAAAAATGTCAGTCTGTCTTCAAAATCCAGATAGTTGTTCCATTCCTTCAGTGGCCTGATCATGAGTTTCAGCATAATGGCTAACTGAAACATGCCAGGGCCTGTAGTGCCTTTCTGTTAATTAAGTTTCTCAAACTTGACAGGGACATGCTAAGTTCCCTTAAGCATGCTTTGTTTACATAACTCCAAAAGCCACAGAGAAGAGAAGTCATTAGAAACTGTATTCCATGTGGATAGTTTCATTAAGGCTGTTCTGGAAATTGGATTTAGATGACTGTGGACTGAAGGGTAATCAATAAATGGGACTAAATCTCCCAGAAGGACTTACTTGAAATATTTGCTTGAGGGAGAACAGGGCGCGTCTTAGCTCCCGGCCACTGGAGTTCAGCAGTTTTTCTGTAAGATAGAAACAACAGAATTATTATATGCATCACAGAAAGTTATTAACAATCCTAACACACTGTCTGTACAATATTGGTATATTAGTTGTCAAATGATGTAATAAATAGTTCACAATAAATTGAATACACTTGTTTAAAAGTACCACTTTTGAACAATCAGATTTGGTAAGATACAGCAAGATAAATAGACACTTATCTATGCAAATCTTCAATCTTTATTGCACTGAATTAATACACGGCAACAGCGTCATAATGCACATCTCTCTCTATATATAGTCAGTCAGTTTAATGTAGACTATGACAAACTGCTCTCTACAGCATTACAAAATGTATGTCAGACTTAAAACTTTCAAACTTCCATTTTAAAAGGCATGCAAATATTAATACTTTCAGAAATATACTGTACTGCAGCTGCAGCAATGTCATCAAGTCTCCCCAGTATTTTTTAAACTCCTTGGTTCAGTTGTAAGAAAGCCACAGATGGATCAGCTAAAGCATCTATAGCATTAGTCGAGTTCTAACTCTTTCTCCCCAAGCAAAACCAACATCTTCTTAGTAAGTCTTAAAAAGCTCTATTTATATAACCCTTAGGGCCAAGACAAGTTACCATTTTAAAGAGGAAGCTTCAGGGATAGTGAGCATTGGTGAAAATGTTGAAAAATATCATAGCACAGCAAAGGAAGGGAATGAGAGCCTGTAGGCTTTACACAGTGGGCACCATCACCAAAATAGGCAACACTCAACACAAGTTTCTCCTCTTACAAAGTCCTATGAGTAATCACCACACTGGGACGTACAGGACTGCTACATGAATGAAACGCAGGGTTTTACTTCTAATAAAGGCAAAATGTCTCTTTTGGATTCTGAATGAAGCAATGATATAGATAAGATAAAAAAAGAGCGGGATTCAGGTTTCAAAACAATAACAGTACAGAAAAAAATTATGCAAACCAAAAAGCTGACATACATGATTGTGAAACAAAGAAAGTGATCATGTAATGTCTGCAAGAATGGTGTCCTTTGCAAATCTGAATGAACAAAAAATAGACAATAATATTATTATGTTTGAAATAATGAATGTCCCATACATGATTTTTCATTGCTGCGTATCACGACTGAAATAGATATAAACACACACAGAAAAGACACAGCAAAGCAACAAGAACATCAAGTATCATTATAACATTCAAGTTCAACAGTAAGTTCATTCTAATTTTCTTCTAGCTTAGATATAATAGAACTGAAAACATCATCAGTGACATTTTCTTGAAAACAACCCAGACTATGGCTATCAGTCATATCAGCAAAAAATGTAGGGCACTGACAAATAAGGACTCAGCACAAGAAATACAAGACCCAACATTACCTATGAGCGCTTTGGCACTGGTAGTCCTGGCCATACTTCTATGCATAACCTCTGCAACCTCGTAACATAGACTACAATAGCAGCTACTGTTATGGACATCTAATATGCAGATGGGTAAGCCTAGCTAGGGATGGTGAGACACTAAACCATCAGGCTATGGCTGCCAATAGGGAACCCTGTAACCCTATCCAACACATTCCTACCATGTTCAAACTATTGTGGGACCGCTAGCATGATGGGACGGGGCATTAGGAAGAGGGTGGCTGGGAGTGTGTCTCCTATTACACAGCTATTAGCAATGATATGTGCTTCCGCTCTAACACCATTGCTGGTGACGTGTCCACTCAGAGGTATATTCATCATTAGAAATAATGACAATTTTGAAGTTTTCGCTTTGATATAAATTCTTTCTACACTGAGGATGCCCAGTTGGTTTGCTGGTGGAATAGTCCATCAAGATTCAGTCTGGGCTGCCTTGAAGACCTGTTGCCGTCAGTCAAACTCAGAGCAAGTTGACGGGCTATGACTTGACCCTCAGCACAACAAGTGTGGAAGTGCCAAAATGATGTCACATCTGTTTCTTCAGACTGTATTGAACTGCCAGCCAATTACATCAAAAAAATTTATTTCATTGATGTTCTATTCCTTGTCTCATGTGAAGCAACATCTGGAGCAATGGACTTCCAGGACTGTGCAGAAGTGCCCCCTGGCAGCAAAGAACTGTACTGCAGAATGTCTTTGCCCATGAGGTTGCAACTACACTTGCTAAATGACTCTTCTCCAAATTATCATGGAAGCTCATCTGTGTTGGTAGTAATCAGAGTACAATGCTTAACTTTCTTCCAACACATGGGTATTCAAGAATCAAATTTTCAACGACCACTTTTGCCTTCTTCAGGATCAATAGTGATAACTGTACTTTAGAATCTACTTCAACAAACCAAAAGAAAGCATTCAGTCTGTTGGAAAAGTTGGAAAGGACATGTTGTGCTACTGCCGTAAAGCCCATTTACAATCGTCGTACGATGTTGCACGATAGAAGTTTTTTCAGCTGAAATACCCCTAAAATCTGAATGGTATTACTTTAGGCCTGATT
>LZCU01112141.1:0-12700 GCA_001663935.1 Asymmetron lucayanum | reverse complement strand
TCTTGTCCACGGACACACACACACACACACAGGGGTGAAAATATAACCTTGTTGACGAAGGTAATGAAGGCTGCGTTGACGGCGCAACAATCTAGGGGGTTTGGGACATGCTCGACCGGAAATTTGAATTCTTACCCTCCCAAAACGAATTTTGAGAGAGGCAGATTTTTTCGTACCTCGAGCTGAATGTAATGCCCTAATGTTTGTCGAAACAAAATTATATGAACATTTTGGCACTGACGCGCAAATGGTATCGACACTTCTTGTCGTCGGTGTGGGGACTTTTCCCTCTATATGCCTCGTTCGCCATGTCGTTGCGAATGCTGCCAGACTGTATTTGGTGTAGATTGACCCTTATCATTGGAATACCCATTGCTACTGAGCGAAAGAAATACAGCGGAACGAGGCCGTGATATGGCCGCAGAAAATCGACAAGGCCCTGGCTGGTTTCCGGTCGGGCACAGAGCCGATTTGGCCACTAATCAAATGAGTGATCTTGGAATACCCCAGGATATCTGACGGGTGCTTGCCGACCGATAAGCCACCCACCATTTCACAGTTTCTCAACATAAGCCTGACAACATTGCCACTTTGAAAAAAACAAAACGATGTCCCCTCGAGTTTTGGGATTGTCGCTTGGTTGTTTAGTGATGGTGCTAGGAGAAATGCAGGCGTCTCAAAGTCTTGCCCTTTTTTCAGAGCTGCACCACTATGGCATCGCAAGATAATAAGAAAGTCCCGCCCCCCGCCGAGGGATCTCCGGGCGGACTCTTCCCGGATGAGATCGATGACATCAAGGTATGTCCAACGCCGAAGATATACGTATTGTCTTGGTGGGCTAGGACCTTGTGATTAGCCGAATAAAACACACAAAAATAGTTGTGGCAAGAACAAAGACCGCTTGCTTTTCATGTCCTCTTTTGTGTTCTACTTTTGACACTTCCTTATTGACATCCACCAGCAGAAGAAAACCAGGGGAGAGAAACTGCGGCGTAAGAAGATCCCCATTGCCCTAATCAGCGTGTTGCTGGTGATACTGATACTGGTTGGGGCAACACTGCTGATCCTCCATCTCAACCGCAAGTCAACTTTGGTGACTGTAAGATCATCATGTTTGTTTCCAACAACAAATTTTCGGACTCATTGCTCCCTAATTATCTTCTTATCTTCTTAACCGGTACGGACATCATTGTCTGTTGTTTACCTATTCCTCTGCTCATTTATGCACACACAGCGCTCGTTGCAACTGACCATTGAGAATGAGATCGTGGAGGAGACGGTCGAAGTGGACACGGAGCGAGACACGGAGACCTTCCGTACAGTCAGCTCTAGCGGGATTTCCTATGTCATCAGGGATGTGGCAAAGGTGAGCTCCTTCTGCAAGTATGTCTGCCACTTTAAAATCTTATTCTGGGAGCAAAATCCTTTGATAAAATTAGTTTACTGATCGACTGGTCAATGAAACGTTCTTCCACTTCCATTGTATCACCTCATGACCTCTGGACTTTTATTTCTGCATCTTAGGGTCTCGCAGCCTACCGGTTTGATGGTAACGAGAAGTGCTACATCCTCGATGACACTCTTGAAGAGGCAGGAGACATGAAGAGGTTGCTGAAGGACCTTAAACAGATGGAAGTAAGTTGCTCATCCTCGTCAGCTGGATGAGTAATGTGTGAGCTCGGCACTGATTGGAAACCAGATCGTGCCAAATAAAACAAGCTTATGAAAAAAAAATTCGAATCTCCTCAATAAAAAAAAAAAGGACAAGCAGCAGAACAGTTCAGGTAGGCAGTTTTGGCACTGACTAGGAGAGGATGTTTCAAATTGAAACATATTATTTGGATATCATTTGGTCGTACAGCATATATGTTGCCTTTGCGTACATTTGTATTAAACTATGGATTCTCCTCTTTAACCAGGAAGGAGAAATGAAGGTCGCCAAGCGCGGTGCAGAGCGCTACCTGTCTTTGGACGAGGCCCGAGGACGGGTGGACAGGTCTGAGCTGAGTGACAGCATGGTAGAGTTCTGCTACGGGCTGCAGACACACTGGGCCGTCATGTCGACGTACGAGCCTGAGCCCACACCGACACCGGCTGGGAAGGACGACCCTGGTCCCTCACTAGCGGCGATCCTTGAGGAGGAAGCCTCGACAGTGATGGACGCGGAGACTCGCACCACAGGCAATGGTAAGATGAACGTATTAACACGGTATCTCCTGCAATATTTTGTGCATATTTGACACATTTTACAGATACAGTGCATTTATCATTATTTGTTATGTCACATATATGACATTCTCCCATGGCAGGGCCACCGCTCTCCGACTCTTTCTCTGTTCGTTAGCCCTGCCGAATAGGCCCGCACAGATTCCGTGGTCCTTCCATGGGAGAATGATATATGAAAGCAATGTCTGAATGACTATAACATCTGACTAACTTTTCGTCTTCTCTACTCCTCCCAGGTACGAACGGTGTCCACCACCGCAACAAACGGTCCGGGTGCAGCTGCTGTGAGTCGTGCTCAGGAGGCCACTGCCACTGTGACGAGAGCAGCAATAATAACTGCGGCTGGAAATGCCAGAGGGTGTGCACAAGGTGGGGGTGGTGGTGGGGTAGAGGTAAATGCAAAAGGTGGGAGGATAAGAACTGCGTATGGCGATGCGACCCTGTTACCACATCTAGTTGTAGATGCCACTACTACTAGTTCTTGCGTTCACAAACGCTCCAGGTGAGGTGCGCTGGTAACAGTTTTTGTGCTGAAAGATACATCAGCGCACCTATCAGTTTGCTGTGACATTTCAGTGTTCAAACGAAAGATTTGATTGATTCATTACCATACTGACTGTTGTATGCGTTTTTGTGTGAGGCTTAGATGTCATCATATTTGAACTTAATTTTGATTTATTGTCAGATATTATCATTCTCCACCAAACTTTTACTCTATTTTAATAACTAATCAAGACGCTGTTACAGTTCAGAAAATTCAAGTCGCAAATAGATCTCTACCTGTAAGATATCTTTTGAACCGCCGTTTCTATCTAGCATTACTGAGTGGTGCTTAGTGATATCTAGTAATTACGACGTTATAAGAAATGGTTTCTCATCTTACTATACTCTGTCGCACCATTGTACTTTCGCATTCCAGAGCTATATGGGGTTTACTATGCAAATGTCATCGTCTGTACGACTGATTAACAGAAAGATGATGGGAATAGCTAATTGAGGTACTCAAGCAAAACATTCTAGCCATTCAGATGATCGGTTGGAAACTTTGTATTGCTTTTTTTTCTTGGTGAGATTAAATTTGGTGTGAGGTGACAATATTGCGTGATGAGTTCTATTGTGTGTATAAAGTTTTATTCTATAAGATACAAGCAGAGAATACTTTGCCGGTTCAGATATTTGAAATCTGCAAACAATAATTTCATAACCTACGAATTGAGTGTAGCAAATCTAACGCGATCATGAGAAAATGTATTAAAACATTCGTCAACAGACATTATTGTCGTTATCGTTTTGGAACTGTACACACAGAATGATATACCTCGGCTAAGGTCACTTATTGAAAGATATTCAGTATCGCTAATGGATGTTATATAGCCACACTTCTGGGAGTGGCATAAATGTATGTGACTATAACAAAAAGGGAGCTATCAGAAAACATCGTAAAATCAGCCACCTGACCTAAACAAGCACTCTCCAAGCAGAGGTCAGGGCGTGAGGTTTTTCTTAGTTCTTGGGTGTTTTAGAGGCGTTTTCCGTTGTTTTGTTAGTCTTTCTATAATGTCAGCCTTTTAAACATCTGCATACAGATATCTTGTATAATTAAAGATTTATATGCAGAGACAAGCTGACAAAATCAAAAGGCTACCAAAACGTCTGAAAACGCCTGTAAAACACACAAGAATTCCAAAGCAACCAACACTCTAACCTCTGCTTGGAGAGTACACACAAGAGGCTAAAGTGGTTATTGGTCGCTTGTCACTTGATCATCCTGACAGTTCTCACTTACCCAAAGCACTCCGTTTCACCTGAATGTCAACAGTGTTTACTAACAAAACACAGTCACGGGCCCCTCCGCTACTCGTACCTGGTGTTCAAGCTTTCCCATAGTAGTTGACCCGAGACGTAACCTGCCTCCTTAGCCTTTTGTTGAGAAACACTCAGTAAGCATTCCGGTGAAACTGAAAACTTTCGAACAAGTGGCAAGTTGTTCGTTAACACAGGAATCCCTCTCGTAGTTACAAATGGCCAGACATCATAAGAAATTTGTTACCAGTTGAAAATTGTATACTAAAATTAAGTTAGAAAACAATAACTTAGACTAACTTTTAAGTTTAAAAACATCAATACACTTGCCTTCGCCCCTTTGTGCCCACAGAAGACATACCCAAGAGACTTAAAATCAATCAAAGACCGAGATGAGAGTACTTCTGTACGTATTGCTTAGATAGCTTTTAATAAGCAACAAGGTATTATGACAAAGTTTTAAACAAAACTGAGCTCTTACCATCAACGAGCTCAATTTTGTGGACGGTTTTAGAGCTTAAAAGCGTTATCATAATGTCGATTACCGTCACAGATGAACCTACATGCAAATCAACAAGGTAGTATTACCAAGTTCTCAGTTTCACCTTAGTGTTTACAGGGCTTGCCAAGAAAACACACACTTAACCAGTCCGTCACGGGTCACATCTCACAGAGTTCGCACTTCTGTGTAAATAGCAATTACCAGCGTGCATTTTAAAGGCTTTGTACCCCAACTCGATGAGTCGTTGTCGCGTAATAATTTCATTCCGTTGATACTAGACAACATGCATGATTCATTTATCTGCGTACTTTGGGGATGAGTGATGACCAATAATAGACCTATCGCCGCTCGTGTCGTTACTTGATCTGGGGATCTCCCAACAGGAGTCAGTGAGAGGCCGTTTATATTTGCTACTCTTCAAAACGTTTCAGTTTCTCTTCGGTTAACACATCATTTATGTTGAAGTTTTGATTTATGAAATCTGTTACTACAAACTACTTCAAAATGCAAACAATCGTCCATCGTCACACCCTGCCGATTTCTATAAGATATCTATAAAATACTGTATGTCGCCTCCATAGATACCTTTAAACACACAACACTGTATGACCTGACGCAAAATGTTTACTTCAAATGGTCCACTTAATTACCACAGCAAAAAGAAATAAAAACATCAATGACTGGATTCCTTAACTTTGGTAACCTTGTGTACACAGATATTCACTCAATTTTTAATTCATGATTAAGAAAAAAAAAACATCGGTAACAGTATTAGATACTGTTTAGGAGACACTAGAACATTACACTTCCATTTTTCTAGGAAGTCATGGAAACAATTAATGTACTTAGATTTCTACTTTCTCCTTTCACTGTGTCCGTATTATTTAGATAGTACATAGTTTCGCATTCTTCTAGGAACTTGTTAGTAAGCTATGATCTCATTTCTGTTATTTCTGGTGTCTTACACCGAATGGCGGTTATGCCGGCTTAACCAAGACAGATACAGATTCTGTTAGATAAAATGTACTAGATACTGATAAGCAGATGATAATGCAAGTAAATCTAAGACAACTGCAGTTGGTCCGTGAATATAAAATTGTTACTACTTTACCTTTCTGCATCAGGCTATTACAAAGACAACGTTTTGCTGTCGGTATTTTCTATATGGCAATGCATCATCACATTAACCAATGTAGGTGCAATCCCTGTAACGATAGGGACGGCAAGTATAACCGCAAGAACGCCTGCAGGAGCTGACCCTCCTATACGAGCTGCGATAGCGATAGCGATAGTAGCGGTAGCGGTAGCGATTATAGTAGCGCTTGGCACGTTTCAGTAGCTCTTCTTCCGGCATGTCGACACTGTCGTCAGGTAGGCCCCTCCTGCGCTTGCCACACACGGTTCTGCACGAGTAGCTACAGCTGCGCCTGGTGCGCCAGTAGCACATCGGGATGATGTAGCGTTTCTCCCGCTGCTGCACAGCGTTGGTCCCTTGAAGGATGTAACGATCAGAAAGTTAGAAAACCATCGCCGTTCATGTAAATTTCAAAGATACCTTGGCTAATACCCAACCAATAATGTACGTACAGAGATTTTGTCCTTTCAAACAAAAGGTATTGTCAGAATTTATTGAAAGTGCATAGAGAGACAGTTCTTCTGACGAAGCACGTTTGTTAAACTTTGCGGTGGACTCACCATTGGCTTCTATCTCTGTTCGAGCTTCCTCTTCGTCCTCCTCCTCCTTAGCCGATACTGTGTCTTCAGGCTCGGATGATGACATGACAGCCCAGTGTGTCTGCAGACCCTCACAGAACTCGACCATGCTGTCACCCAGCTCAGACCGGTCCACCCGTCCACGGGCCTCGTCAACTGACAGGTAGCGCTCTGCACGGCGTTCTGCAACATCGACCTCATCTTCCTAGTTGCAGAGGACAAAAACGCATGACAAATGTTTGATGGAATGTCACATGATGACCAGAGAAGTAAAAAAAAGCGAAAGGCGCTCCAAAGTCATCCATGACTCCTCCATATGCTCCCAAGAATCATCAGGTCGGATTGTTAACCTCAACATCATTCTCTACACGGCCAAATAGCCTTAATCTGAGCGATACATTTTATAGTGTAGTATGGGTGTCTGATTTCATGTAAGCTAACATGTAGCTGATTAGCTGGGTGAATAATCATGTATTTAATGCTAACCGAACCGATAATCGCGAAGTTAGTTCATCCATGTTCATGACTTACGTCGATCTGCTCCAGATCCTCCAGCAGCTCATCGATGTCCTCTGACTCTTCAAGATTCTCATCGAGGACGTAGCACTTCTCGTTACCGTCAAACTTGTAGGCTGAGAGACCCTGGAAATGCAAAGATACAGAGAGCTTAATCTCCAAGCAGCTTCTGGAGCCGCCGCTTTTTACTGATAGGAGGATATCAGTAAAAAGCGCACACTTCAAGAAAAAAAAACTACAAAGAAAACAACTAAAAATACGCTAAAACAAGCAAGACTGCAGAAGATGCTTGGAAATTATAGAGAGCTAACTAAGGTAGAGAGGTAACTAAGATATAGGGTTGTAGAAAAAGCATTGCAACCAGTGGATTCAATGCAGTCTGGAATCCAACAAACAAACAAACAAACACAATATAATATTCTGATCATTGCTGTCAGTTAAACCTACCTTTTTCATATCCCTGATGACCAGGGCGGTCCCGTTGCTGCTGACTGTACGGAAAATTTCTGTTTCTTGTTCCGTGTCCACTTCGACCGTTTCCTCCACGATCTCATTCTCCACAACCAACTGCACCGAGCGCTGTGTGAGTGAATCAAGTGAAGATGACGTTAACGAAATTCAAACATCCAGGTAGACAATCTTCCAAGGAGAGATCAATCTCTACAACTGGATAAATTGCGGAGATTACTTCTGGACGTTTCGAGAGCCAGCCAACTCTCTTCATCAAGACCTTTAGTCTGCGTTTCTGTCCAAACGGACTAAGTTCAGGCCGCAACAAAAGATGTCTTTTCAAACATATATAAATACAGAATGATAGAATAAACTTTATTGCGAAACAATTCTACAGAATACAATGCATGGCACGTACTACAACAGTTATACCATAAAAATGGACATGTTGGTACAAATACCGTATATGAGTTCGGTTTCGTCTCACTTTTTGGTAATTGTGGGAATGTATGACAGCATGAACAGCTAAAATCAATGAAAACGGTTATGGGTAACACTATACAATGATTTCTGTGTTAGTAACCATCTGCCAATATTTTTTCGTTGTACATGTTGACAGATTGTTGAGAACTATAGCTATTGATAGTATAAATCTTGCTCTTACTGTGACCACTGAGGGCTTGCTGTTGAGGTGAAGGCCCAGGAAGGTTCCCCCGATCACCGCCAGGATTACCAAAAGCACACAGCCCACGGCAGCAGGGATATTAAGACGGTGCAGCTTTCCACCTTGTGGCGTCTTCTACGGACGGAATAAAACAAGGGATCGTTAAAGGAAGTACGACAAAAAGAAGAACTGTACACAATAAAGTAATAGTTGTTTGGTTCGCCCATTATACATGTTGATTTTGTTTCATAATGCAACTGTATATGTGTTTTGATACCAGGTTTAGATACACCTGGGTGGTTCACCATTTGACCTACCTTGATGGCAGCGAGCTCGTCTGGGTAGACCCCTCCCGGCAGCACCTCGGCTGGGGGAAGCTCCTTCTTCTCCTCATGGGTAGTCATTTTCAATTAATTTGACTGGAAGAAACAGTTCATGTCGTCAGTAGTATTCATCCTATTCACTATATGGCACTGTAGAGTCCCATACTACTGTTCAGCAATCGTATTGGATTCCAAACTGCATCGATCGTCACTGTACAGAATGTGTCGCGTAGGGCATTACAAAACACAGAAAATGGAACATATTTTCGTCAAGTGCGTTAGAACCTCCCTCGTTAGATAGCTTTAAACAACGCTTGAAGTTAGATAGTAATGGGTTCGGTGTGTCAAGTCATTCGATGTAGTGTAACCAGCCGTCGCCCGTGCATTCGAAGGGCGGTTATACCGGCTCAACTAATTACTAGTATACAGATACAGAAATAATATGACACCATCCAGGATTGGGGAGGGCGACCGCATTGTTCGACACAGTAAAAGACACCATATAACAAGTTCAGATTTTATCAAGACCTAACCACATACCAAACACTGTCCACAGACTGTTGAGGCGAAGGCCCAGCATGGTTACACATTTCTACCGTGGTCATATTTCTACCGACCGGGCCCCGGCCGGGGTGTTAGTTAAGGCCGCGGTCACATTACCACAACCGGGGCCCGGCCGGGTAGCTAAATTGGTGTTTTTAAGACTTCATGTGGCATGACTCATGTTGACAATGACATATTAAACCTTAGTGCCATTGCCAACATCAGTCATGTCACAATGAAGTCCTAAAAATACTCCGTTAACTACCCGGCCGGGCCCCGTTGTGGTAATGTGACAGCGGCCTAAACGGTAAACGAAAATGCATATCAACTAATATAGAAAAACATACTCCGGGCTATTTTATTGTCTTTTATATCGTACTTTTGGTTCAGGCAAACTGCCCGTCAGGGCCCCTGCCGTGAAATGTGACCGCAATCTAAGAGAAGTAAACTGTGTCCACCTTGTCGAAGAAATGACAAAGGGATAACCTTAAAGCTCAAGTTGGACCAACTTGGTTTGGGCACCAAGTTGCTGAGCTTCCTACTAGCACGTTCACCCCAATTTTAGCTCAGTGATATTATTGCCGATAAAATGCAGCATTAGTCGAAGGCTGACAAATCTCTTTGTATATGATGTAGACAAACTTAACGTTAACAGTTCGGCAAAATCAAACTTTGTATAACGTGATCTTTGTTCTCTCGAAAACAAACGGAGAAGCAAAGGACCCACTAAAATGCTGTGCAATATAAGTCAATAAAATAGAAAAATTGTCCAAGCAACATTAAAAATACACTTCTGTAAACATGAAATATATCCAAACATAAACACTATGCCACATTTCAAATTTTCCCTATCCCTATGAAGAATTAATGCTTAAAACGCATTTTTCTGTGAAGGCGGCGACCTACCTCTGACTAAAGCTGTCTTGAAACAGATATTGCAGGAACTGCTACAGACTTCTGGCGCTGTCTGCTGGCGGAAGGATTCGTCTCACTATTTTATACTATCTCACAAGGAAGAGGCGCAGGAGAAGTCTTTAAGAACTTTCAGGAAATGATACACTTGGATAAACAGGTGACTACTTACAACAGGGCTTATCAGATCAGGATACTAAATTACGTGATTATGCAGGTAGTAGAAAATGCCAAGTCATTGCACAAACTTGTTTACTCAGCTGTCTCTCTTGACTAATACTTCATTCAATTCTTTCTTGTCCAACAATGAGGAAGAAAATTATTGCCTGAGCAAGTCAAGATCTTCATTCTGACACATGTATATCCTAGGCGTTCAGGCATACACCAATAGCAGCACGAAGAGTTCAGCCAGCTTTTGTGTCCCTTTTACTATGTATATGCATGTTCTAAGAACAGTTCTGTATCTACATATTATTTCGTTAAGCCGGTACAACCATCCTTCGGTGTGACACACCGCGTTAAGGGTTTCTTTAACAAACGCCGTACGACTGGGCGTACGATGGAAGGTTTTTCAGCTAAATCAGTCCTAAACTAATACCATCCAGGGTGGCACGGTGGCCGATTTATGTATAAGGCGGTCGACCTATAATCGACTTATAATTCGAGCCCCGATGTTGTGTCCCATTTTCTCACTCGACTCAGTCGAAAATGAGTACCAAGCTTCGGTTAGGGACGTTAAATGGAGGTCCCGTGTATGATGAGAAAAGAGTAGGGGATCATCCCGGTGTGTGTGGATCAAATTAATCACTCCGGTTATGCAGCTTGTACTGTTCAGTACAAACCTGGTGTGTTACGCCTTGATGCGGTTTACCGGGTATGCAAAATAAACAAACAAACAAACATTAACAAATTGGTACCTGTAAGCTAGAGCTATTTCATCTGAAAACCCTTCTATCGTACGTCCGGCTGACGACGTTTGTAATAGCCCCTTCAACATGTCTTGACTGAACTTTTGCCTTCTCTAATCTTGCGTACATGTAAGCTGTCAATAATCGCCCTTCTCTTTGACTCTCTCATAAGAATGTGAGCCAAGGCATCATTTGTGCGTGTTCATTTTGATTAACAATCATTACCTTTAGCACCATCTGGGACACGGTTATAAGTTTTTTTCATAGCGTTTGCACGAAGCCAACGTTCAGAACAAAAGGTTGAACTCTGTAACCTCGGCACGGTTCGCCACTTCAGAAAGTTGTTGAGCGGGTGTTGTGCTAACAATCAGGTGAAACTGAGAACTTTCAGGAAGTGATACGCCCGGACGGACAAGTCATCGTCCGCGGGGGTATACCTGTAATGATTCAGCTAAAAGCAAGGTGCTAATGTCGATTGAGCAGAAGCCAGGCGGGCAATGCCAATCTTGTTGTCCTTGTCATACTAATGAATCTAACAGTATCGTCCGTCCAACAGAAATAATCAGCACATAAACGTCAAGTTGGAGCAAACAAAAACAAGGTTTATTTCAGTTGTTAAATGATACAGAGGTGCAACATTTGAAACTATGCCAAAATAACGTTACCATGACGTTGCTGCTTTGTTCACTCTCCCTCACTCACTCAATCCAAAAAAACGAGTTAAAGCGACAATTGGGTCACAAGTCAACTTTCGTATTCCTCTATCGACTGCGCTAGGACGCTGACACCGCGTTTCTATTCTATTTGAATATTAAAATAGCCTAGCCTCCGGTGCAGGCTTGAGAGGGCGGGCCGGTTTTGACGCTTTTTTTTCGGATGTTTTCTGATTGCTGTTGGTATCTGATTGTTGTTGGTATCTGATCGCCGCCCTTTCCTATCGAACAAAAAGCCGCAAAACTGACCCGCCCTCCCAAGCCTGCACCTCATTAGAAGTGAAGTTGGCACTTAACGCCAGGACACAAGTAACCTTGTGATGTGTTCCGTCCAACATTCGGTGTAAGACAACAGATTAGCCAAATCTTCACTCCTAATAAAACCTTACAGTTTCTTCGAGTCCGATCATGGTCCATGGTGGCTTTATCCTCGGAAACAGTTGTCAGTGTGGCGTATTTGGAACGGTTTTAACATTTGACCAGAACAAATTTAAAATGTTTACAAATATGTTTCCTATATTTGAGATCTTTATGTCTGAACTTGTCATGGGCACGCACTATATAAGCGTGTTCTAGGTCATTACCCCATGACCCCTTCGAGTGCCATAGGGAAGATATCTTATCATTCATAACATCATGCAACAATTTCGTCCACGTTTCTTGGCACGGAAACATGGGACAGTGTTCCCCAAAACAAACACCTGGGCAAAGAAGCCTGTCAATCTACTGATATATTGTAATACCTGCACGTACAACACCTTGCGTCTTGACAACTTTACAGGTTGACAAGCCCTACTTGGTGGTCGTTACCGGGTTTGTCCAAGTGTATCAGTTTCTGAAACTTCTCCACTTTACGACCTTAACCGTACATGAACAAACGCACAACACTAAGTGCTAAGTTAACGTTTAAGATAATTGAGCACGCCAGTTGTTGTAGTTGTATCTATATCCCCATAACTGCTAGACGAGTGTTATAAGAAATAAAGCTTTCCTCTAAAGGCTGTTTTCATGCGTATCTGTCGGCCGACAATAAACCATTTTGGTGAACTATTTGACTTTACTTTCCTTTCAACTATTTTTCATCTGTGCCAATTAATAAAAGGAAAACAAACAGTTAAGCCGCAGAAGTTACCACAAATATGATGCTCGTTGAAATTTGCTTTCAAGGATCTTTTAATTTTCATATGTACGCGGGTAACACTCTCTGAAGGATTAAATCCTGTAGCCTGGGTGATATGTCACTCCAGAAGGTTCTCAAGCTAGGGATGATCTGACAAACTATCAACAAACTATCGACCACCAGGTAAAACTGAGAACTTTCGGGAAGTAACATGCTGCGCAGAATGTTAGATTGGCTGATGCAATCTGGGCAGACGTTGCAACAGGTAAAACGGAGAACGTTCAGGAAATGATACACTTGGATAAAC
>LZCU01110257.1:0-10374 GCA_001663935.1 Asymmetron lucayanum | reverse complement strand
TGGAACATTGGGATTTTTTATCTGTATGAGTTCTTTCCGTTCATGTGATTTCTCAACTTTGTTGTACAATTATTCCTTTATAAACACGACTAACTCACCGTCATGGTTGAAGTCTGGGATGTACTTAGGGCACGTCACAGCCACAACACCAACCCCTGCTCTAGCGTAGGGCCAACACGTCAGTCCGTCGAAGGTGGCGTTACAATGCAATCCTGGTCCAAAATGGGCAACAAAATGTATGTTTTAGTTAGTCCAAAATTCTCCTGTTACAATCTCAAGGCCGTTGAACACACAATCAATAAGTCCCTCAATGAACTTTTAGCGATCTCCACTAATCTTTTGTGGTCTCCGTGATCTCCTGTGGGAGGAGGTCTTTCACTAGACCGCTCAAAAAGCGCTCAGTGCAACCATCAATCAAAGATATCTCGTGAACATTGACAGAAAAAAACAAATACGTAAATAAATATATAAAGAAATAAATAAACATTTGTACATTGCTCTCAACACAGGTGTAGAAACCTTTGGTGATACCTGATCTGTTGTCAAGGCTGTCATTAGGATCGCTTCTACACTGGACTACAGGATTAGGATCTTTTGGGAAGATGATATAGTCTGTTGGCTAGTACTGATTTCCTGTCTGGTCCCAGATGTAGGGCAAGGATAGACAAGCACTTGTGACCGTCCATGTCCTTTGTAAACACGGCTGTACAAACGTCCTTACCCTAGTTTATGACAGCTGAATCAGCTTGTCGCTATATCCTAAGCCTAAAAGCAAGTAGATTCGACAAGGTGGGCTCCTGAAGGACGAAAATGGGAATGAAAGGAAGGCGAAGAATGTTCCCGGTAAATAAGAAGACCAGACGGAAGATGCTGGAAGATATGTTAAAGAGGTGCTAACCCTTCTCACCTTTCTCCCCAGTCATCTTGTGTTCGGCTATGTACTCTTGACATTCTTGTTGTCCTTTTCTGGTTGCCTCCACTAGGTCGAAGTTTGCACACATCACCTGATAGACAACATGTACTGGTTACTCCGTTGTAATCAAAGAAATGTTCATCTGCCAAATCAATTCCATCTACTTAATAAGATGTACGTCTGTTGTTTTGTACTTCGCCATCAAGAAACCCAATTCCAACCTGAGTTCATAGTCTATTGGCGTTTCTCTAGCTCCAATGCTACACGGGCAAATCAACAAAAATATGTGGTCTTGAACTTGTTTGCCACTGACAGCATTTACACTTCTTGTCGTCATATTTCCCTGCTGTAAGGCAATAGTCTTTATTGAATCGTTATCAAACGCCTTTGATAAATCGACGTTTGACAATAATCTGCGGAGTCAAGGTTGCAAGATTTTTTAAAATACTAATACTCATCATTAATCAAACGTGGGCGATTACATAGGAGCCTGCTGAGCCCAGCATGCAATATTTTGTTCCTAATAACAGCTATTATTGATTTACGTGAGAGTTAATTGAAAACGCACGCCTGTTAAGTTGTGCACGCTTGGGGGCTTAGCATGTAGTCGTAGAGCATACGGATAAAACATGATTGATGTATCCAGTGATAACCTGTACTTGTGGCAGTGACTTATCTTTGATAAGCATATTATACATCAACCAAAAGGTAAGAAGCAGAAAATGGTTTATTTATAGGTTGTTTAAACGTTACGTCATATCCACCATGCTCAGGATGAAAACGGGATCCTTACGGCAACAACAGCTGACGTGTCTTTATGCCATTGTGTTGGGGACATTATAGTTTGTACTTTATTGATTGGTCACTGGTTGATGAATTAACAGTACTGTAAATTCAGAAACTTTCGCGGTGGTTTTATTTTCAAGGAATTCGCGGTGACCTCTCTATCGCGAATTCAAACACACCGCAAATATATCTTTGATCAACTAGTGTACTACAAAGTTGTTTCAACCGCGAATCTAAAACACCGTGAAAACCTCCTTTTTCCTCCTACCGCGAAATTAAATACATCTACAGTATATCATAATCAGTCTTTGGAACGTGACACCTCTGTACAGGTGTTGTCTGTACCAGGTACCGAAATTGTGACAAACAGGAAGTTCAGTAATACATACACCTTGGCACGTAGAATAGCACCAAAACATTTCAGCCTATTCACGAGACTCAATAGAAAGTGAACAAGAGAACTCAGTAACTCGACTCCGCTAAATGATGAAACCGATACTAGAAGAGGCCCCTCCAACATAGCCACGAGCTGAACTGTACTAAATATACCACAACAAGCTGATGAAAACACTTGGGGGTTACAGGTGGCGGTGCACCCCGCGGAGGGCCATTGTGGGCCTGTTCACAGTGAACGTGCGACGCATTTTTCACGTCAGCAGCAAGGAAAATCCTGTTAGAAAATAAAAGCATCAGCTAGCGATGACGTAGAAGCTAATTGATCTCTTGTACCTGCATGAGGCAATTTGTAGAGGCCAGCTGTGCTTTGCATGCTCGTTTTTACCGTTTCGTCTGAAGTTCATGCAAGGCCAGATGTACACTTGGTAAAGTGTCTCGAAAGCTCAGCATATTATGCGCATACATCTCCTTACATCAGCTTGTCACCGAGACAGCTTTCGTTGAGCAACCAGCAATTTCAAACGAATTTTGTTAATAACGAACGAATTTTCGACGTTGTTTGTGTTTTCTTTTAAAGCATTCTATTACATTTTAAATTATAGTTGCAGTTATAACATTAAGGGTACACAATGTCAATTTAGATGCGGCTTGACGGCTGCTGTTCAGTGGAAAGGGGTCCTTAGTGATATACACATGTTTGTATAGTTGTATTTTTACCAGTTAATACGTTAACTTATAAACATACGTTAACTTATAAACTCGATGATTTTGGGGCTTTTATAGCAATCATGAAAATTAAGTTTTTCTCGTTTTCATATGATCCAATTAAAGGACGACGGTAAAAGATACCATGCCAGAAAGTGATACTTTATTTATGCATAATAAGTATACTGCCAGTCCAGAAGTGCCTTCCATGCATCTAGAAGCGTCTTGTTAAGAGCAATATCCACTTAAGGAACGAAGTTGCCAAAGTTCTAACCGTTGCAGTATGGAAATGAGCCACTAGGTAACCTGAGGCTATGAAAACTCTGTGGGGTCACCTACGGTCAGAGGATAGAAGATACGTTAGGAATGGAAGCAGGTCAGCGAGGAAACGTCAACAATATTGACTCAACCTTGACCAGACCTTCAGGCCCGTAGCATTGCACCTGTACTAGAGCTTTTGTTGTCATGAAGGCTAAGTTTGGTAGGCGAATAACCTGTTTGAAAGCTTTTGTTGAAAGTTCCTTGTGCCATTCAGACGGAGAAAAATCCTACAGTAACCAGTGTGCATGTGAACACTAGTAGATGTATAATATATCAAGAGAACCAAACGCTGGTACGAGTTTGGCTCAGGTGGTAACGTCCAAAAGAATGAATAGCAATAAAATGTTCATAACGATGCTCTTTGAGTCCCACGCGACAAGAGACTCACAATCGCTGATACAACTTCAAAGGCTGTCTGCACATTCACATACATTCTATGGACATAATATGTAGTAACAAAACGGTATTTCAACACATAAAACGCATCCTCAAGTGCAAGCATTCACATTCCCTCTAAGGGAAAGGAAAGGCTTGAGTTCCATTAAACTGGTACAGAATACAGAAGTCTTGCCCACAGTCTATAGACCTCAAAGGCCAGTTTCGATGGCTATCTAACATTGAGGAGAGTTAAGCACTTTATTGGATTTTCCCCGTGTCACTTTCACAAAGAGGTAATAATGGAGTTATCGTCCCTACGCGTGTCAAATAAAACCCAAAGGTGACAGTTTTAGTAAAATACCAATAGGAAAGGCCACAATAGATCAGATATCCTGCCACTGCCGGTGCTTTTGAAAGGGTGTTCCAATTCCATAAATTGTTGGAAGAGATGGTAATTGACATGGGTGTATAGTGCTAGTCATGTGTAATTATGTTCACTTGATCAGATCGACTCTGATCTTTTGGCAATGGATTCCCTGTAAAATTCAGTGTTGTATTATCACCACTTGCCTCATAAAATACACTCAATCTTTCATCACGTGTCTAAGTGCAGGCTCTATTCCCCCATCCAATAACTTCTTCGTGGGGGGAGTAATTGATGCTATAATATCACCAGAGAAGGTTTCACAACTAAGTATGTTGTCAGTCATTTTATAGATAAAAAGAGTTCAGATTTATCAATAGCTTTATCTTTGATGTTTACTTCTTCATATCAAATTGTAACAGCATAGTGCACACTGTTGAATATCTTACAGGGGTTAGGAAAGTAATCTTTATTAATAATTCTTGATTGATGATAATTGTCGTATTAAGAGTGACTCCGGCTTCCATTAGAGTTTGGTTTAATTACATTTTGCAACAGACTACCCAAAAGATAGGTAGATACAAATGCAACAAGGCGGCCTGTAGATCTATCAGGTAAAAACTCTATTACCAAACTGACATGAATAAGAGATACCCATCTAAGATGTTTTCAATTACAAACTGTAATAAAGTAGGGTTTAATTCTTATACGTCAAGGAATGAAACAGGGATATAACACTAACTGGGTATCTATAATTCGCATGCTAAACTATTTGCTTGTTTGCCAGAAAGCAATTATTCAAGCAACTGGATATGATTTTGGAAACGGTCAGACGTTTCAGACAGCATCCGCTGACTTTCGTCACTGGAGAAACAATTGATATGCAAAAGAGGTGAAGACAATGTCCAATAGGAAAGAAAAGTGAGGCAAAGTCAAGACAAGGTTGATGTATTTGCTTGTTTCTTTGTTTTAACGCATATCTGGTACACTATCTACACTAGGCGTAACACACCAGATCTGTATACTCATAGATTATAAGTACAGTTTACATATCCTTATTGATTTCCTCTGTTGACTGATAAGTTGTATCATTTGTTATTCCAAAGATGTAACGCTGATAATGCCAGTAAACATATTAAGAAATGTGGTTTCCAATATATCCTAAGCATGACAGGTGTCCTGACGTGAACTGATTTAATTAAGAATTCTGTCTTTTGCGCAGTTCGCAAGATGGACAACAAGTGACAACAACATTAATTCCACGTGTAATCAAGGCTACGCGTGATACAGACGCATCAATATAACGTACTTCAACTCAAGTGTTATCAACGACTTTCTTCGGAAAAGTATTATTTATCACGATACCATGAACGATTATCTTGAGTGAGTGCCTGGTAGCATACAAGGCAGCAAGTTGCCTCGCTACCATACTCTTTCAGTAAGGGGTCCGGAGAACACGGGACCACGGGATTTGCGCACCTTCAGAAGACTAAATTGTGGTCCTAACCAGCTTGTCCAGTCGGCGTTTGAACCACAGCCTTGTGTTCCCATTGATTGGGTCTAGATGTGCGGGGCTACCTTGCGAAGTAGGCCACTGCGGCATGACACTCTAGACATTGTTATTCTTCGTTAACATTGTTCCGTTGTTCATGAAGAGTAAGTGAAATGTATGAATGAAGCTTTACAACATCTCACGTCACCTTCTTTGGCATCCTAGTTGGAGATTTCATTGTCTCAGCTCTTGTCATTCAATACTAGAGCACTAGGATCGGCCAACATTGAATTATTGAACCACCGATGAATTAAAAAAATAGGTAACGTTGGGCGTCTTGCAAGCTTAAGTTCCTTTCAATCCACCATGAGCCTGAATCAGACAGGTATAGCATATTCTACCCTAGGCGTCTATTTTACTGTCCATTTATCGTCCAGCCAATAAAACCGTTACAAAATTGGATTTTAAGTTTTTAAACGTTGTTTTGCAGGTAGAAGTGTGTAGGGATCGAAACGCTTGCGTCAAAGCCATGCTCTAATTGTACTCTTTTCCTCCTGGCTGCCAATTTCACGACTGTTTTCATCTGAATGGAGGGTGGGCTTTAGGCATCCTTTTGAAAACCAATGGTGTATAGACATGCGGGCCAGGCTGTTAGAGTAAATGCAAATTCCTAAAAGACACCAGAAGCAACAAAAGAGCTGTGGGCGGTATATGGGGAATACGTCATACCTGTGATGACGTCAGAGCCATTAGAAAGACACGGGGTGCATTCGTTGGCTTCATTTCCCCTAAGGTCAGTTCAGGACGGGCTTTTCTGTTTTATCTTAATTTTTCCTGCACCTGTTTATTTTAAAGTTGACGGGGCATGTTCATAAGATAGCTGCAAAACATTTGGCGTTGTATAAACAGTGTCTTGGTGCGAAAAGTTGTTCTTTGTAAAATAAACAGACATTCACGTTGCTGCAAAGCCGGTATGTCACGCGCAGAAAGTGCTTATATCGGTTTACCAATCAGTTATAGACACAGATATAGGGAGCGATATGCCTTATAATGTAAAAAAGATTCACACGAAAGGAGCCCACCAACCATCCCTCAACGGAGACGGGGTCTGTACCGACTTCCCGTCACCTTTGACCCGTTTATGACGTTACACGTGAGTTCATGTCTCGAGACTTAGGCTTCGGGTCATTTTAGCTTGAAAAGGATCAGAGGGCCGATCGAAAGATTGTTGGTAATCGCTTTAGTCTGTGTACGGACTTAGCGTCAAACATTTTATAATGTCTATTTACCGTCACGGATGAACCCACATTCGACTATAAGCGCGAATGTTGCTTTTAAAGTCTGCACCAAGGGGTCATCAGAACTTTCTGAGAAACTTGAGGAAACTACTTTGAAAACGTGTAACAGAACGACATCGCTCACGTCCATACCACTAAGGTCACTTGCCCTTTAGGTGTCGGATCATTGTACCTGGATTGAAGATATCGATTTCTCTTTTAGATCTAAGTGGACGTAAATTGAATTTCCTGGCAGGATTGGCACAATTTCTATTGCAGCACTTCCCCATACAGTGAGAAGCTAGACGTGTTTATAACTGGATCAGAGGAAGATATTGTAATTGTTGCTTCAGTACCAGTGGTGCCAATAGACACGTAATAACACACGGACAAGACTCTACGGGTTATTTGAAACTCACCGTTATCTCAACAGACAGGAGGCAATAGAGATAAGTTCATTATCTCGCCGAGACGATTGTCTGTTGAGCTGTTATACCTGTCGATTCTCCCTCCCTACCAGTTTAATCCAGGTAATACTTTTTACTCGTTTAATGCATACATCAGTGAAGCAGTAATCACCAAATGTGATTTCCGTGTTAGAGCGCTGTCAGGTCTGATTCCCATCGGACGTCAATTTCCCATCACCGTGGAAAATGATGTAATTTTGTGAGAGTTGCTTTCCCGTGGATGTGCCACATATCATGTAGATTTGGCGCCAACGAAAATGAGAAAGTCGTATTAAAGAGCTATGCCACCTTCAAAATAGTAGGTGAAAATAAAAGGAAACATGAATTTTCATTAAATATTACTTTCCAGTATTTGGAAGCTGATCTAATTTGTAATTTGACAACAGATATATTGCAATGTAAGTGGAAAACGTTTGCCAGCTAAACGAATTTAATACTTCCTGCATAGTGATGATAAGAGAATGTCTTCGACAACATAACTTGATTTAAATTTTACATTGCCGTATATACAACACAGAGGTTACACACAAATACACGAATTTATGACCGTGTTAGCGAAAATCCATGTATTGGTGAGCAAGATTTGTGCATTTGCACTGAAAATGAAATAAATTTCGGACAAGTTTTAATGCTGACCAGGGAATTTGGGTTATTCAAATACATCGATATCAGCAAGACTAAAACACAGCAGTGAGACGAGCTTAAAAGTTTACCATAAATAAATTAATTAATTAATTGGGGCTGTCTAATAATTGCGAGAAATTAATAATGTGTGCAGTAATTGGGATGGTCTTTGTAACCAATTTGTGTTGGCTTTATGCCCAGTCGCACATGAACTCATTTTTCACATAGAACGTAAGAATTCGTTAAAGTAGAGAGCAAGCAAGGGGGAGAGAGGCGGGGTCGAGAGGGAGAGAAGGGGAGGGGGAAGTGAGATTGACAGAGAGAGATGGAGAGGTAGAGACAGAGAGAAAAGGAGAGATGGAGAGAGAAAATGAGAGAATTTGAAAGACACGAACAGGTCCAAAGCGTGCAGAACACAGTTTTCCATCACACCTTTGCTGCCTCTGGCAATTTCAATAAACACCAAAATAAAACACAAATCAAGGATCTACTCTCAAAGCATAACCGATGGAGATCTGATTAGCTCAGTGCCCCGCTGCAATATGTCTTCTGTACGACATGGGATTTTGTTTCGGTCCAAAATCGATCGTTTTATTCCAGAAGAAAAATTGGTTGTGCCATTCTGATTCACGTATGACAGGGCGCCATAGGGATGTGTGTATTATGATAGATATTGGCTGACATACACACAGCGTTATTGCTGATCATCACCACTGATCACGGGAATTTGTGGTATCTGCGGGCTTTAGGGATTTGTACTATCAGTGGGTTTTATTACAAAACCTTCCAACAGGTGTTAAGTACAGGGTACAGGCTTGAAAAGAAATCTGCGATGGTGGATATAAAGAGTGCCTGTATGACAGTACGCCCTTGAGCTGATACCATTAGTACGTATGGATGGACACACGGGAATTTGGCGTCCTGATCAGGCCATGACAAAGTTTCCCGAAGTCTACCTACTTCGCCAGTTTATCTTTAGCTCTGCTCCAACATCAAAGTCTTGTATAACCTTGAATAAGCTTTCATACTAGTACAATACTCAACTCGCACTGGTAGTGCTTCAGTTCCGCGCTGCAACGTACCACTGTCGAAATGGATGACATGGACCATACAAAACCGAAAGGGAGTTTTGGGTATTCTTCAGTGTTCATGAATACGAATTCGCATCCCAATCCCCTGTCACATCTTTGCAATTCTTTCCACGATCTACCACGGCGTGAGAACCTTCCCCACTCAATAATATCCTTACTTGTATTTTGTTCTGCTTCATTACCATTCTTCATCATTATCATTGGTTTATTGTATTCGACATACATGTAACAAATACGTACAAAATAGTTTGGGACTTGGAAAACGATTTCTTCTGAAAGCAATATTTCCCCAAGCAGTTGATATTAGGTAATGCACCGAAGCACAGTCTCCCTCTACTTATTTCTAGTAACGGTCCTTTTGCCTATTGATGTGCCCTACTTTCACGATTCACAGACAATTTCTGAAACCCAATTTCCTTTCCACTTTACCGATGGCCCTATCGGAAACTAACCGAAGAAACAAGTATATGTTTATCTAAATTACCTTATGCTGGTTGATAAACGAGTCCCATTATTTCCAGTTGCTTTCCATTTTGTAGCCGCATTATTGGTAAGTAAGGCAGCAGACAATCAAGTCTACGTCTGGCAAAATTGCCTACTGTTGATGTTCGATGGACGAGTTTCTTCACTTTTAATTTTTGTTTTACTACTTTCAATTTCATCTCATTTTATTGGTACCCAAATTGTCACTGTCTAACTCAATTGCTTCAAATCAATGAATTATTAGGCTGTTACTTTATTTGCAATTTCATATCATTTTAGGAGTCTTATCGAAGCACACGAATAAGCCTATAATTAACGAAAAATCCCTCCGTTCAGATGACTGACATACTACTTCATAACTCTTGGTTCCATTCCATTTACCTCTGAGTGATAGGTAGCTTACTTAGCGACAAAGAAGACTATGTCTCACTGAATTGCCTTATATCTACAACTGGTTGACGTGTTCCTTTCTTTCTTATTTCATTTATCATTTTACCTCTGCCCGACATAATAACATCACAACAAGGCCATATCTAATGACATTCCGCTATTTTGGTGACGGATATACGAGTGCCATAACTTTCGATTCCACTCCATATTAATACTGGCGGACAAGCTGCGCTAGTAGCCTGTTGAAGCATAACAACTATATTGATAAGAAAGAACTGATTGATATCCTTATTTCCTGCCAGCGTTACTGAGTCCTTGGCCTTGCAGTGCCTGGGTGCAAAGGAAAACTTGCTACATTACTACCATGATTGTCACTCCAATTAGTTTCATTATTTCCATGACTGTAGCTAATATGCTATCTTCACAGTTGAGCAAAACCATTTCATTTGAACTTTGGTTGGCATGAAATATTTCAGATAAAGGAACTGGAGAAGAGGGCGGACGGCGATACTGACTTCAGACCTCGTTTGACCCGTTACGTATGTCACACATCATTAAGGTCACATGGTAAGAGCAGTCGAGCCAGCTGTCCTGAAGAAGACTGAAGGTTCTGACCGAAAATTCGGCAAGCCCATTTTTGTCGGAACAACGCTTAACCCAACCATTATGTAATTTACCAACACATAT
>LZCU01110090.1:0-10587 GCA_001663935.1 Asymmetron lucayanum | reverse complement strand
CGGCTCGATCGTCAGGGTCGCGCTCTCACCGACGATGATTTCATCTGTGACATTGTACGGACTTCCTGCTAGAGTTACTGTGTGGTCGCGGTAATAGCTCCCACCGACGATGATCTGATTTGTGACGTTGTACGGACTTCCCGACAGATCCAAAGTGTAGTTGCGATAGTAACTTCCACCTATCTCATCGGAGAGTGCGCTGGACAAAAATCCAAGTAACAGCAGAGAGACAAGAAAACGCGTCCGCCAGGGAGGCCCCATGGTGACGACTGGCTTTGCCAACCAACGCTGGACGTCTACCTTTATGCTCCTTTATGCTGCCATGACGTATCAGTCTTCAAACATCAATTTATCTTCAACAACAAAACAAGGCCAGTTTGGTCCTGCTGTACGTTCGTCATCCACGCTGTGAAGTGAATGTGCCTCCCCCAGATATTTAGGAGATCAAAGTAGCCCTGAACACCGCTACACAGCTGCTACCTGCATTTGATGCATATAGCATACGTACACCATACAAGTGACAACCAAAGTTACCTTCACGAAACAAACTTTACATTCGCCAATATTTCTTTCATTCCAAGATTATCTTGCGCCCATCTGACAGCGAAGGTGGTCTCGGTACAATTTGAAAGTAACTTATCGCAGTTTGTATTTAGAAAGCCAAGATATTCTGCATATTTCAGCATCAGAATGTAACCGTTTACAGTCCTGGAAAAGATGTCGATATAACGATAATATATTCGCAACATTAGAAATATGCTGTCAATTCTCGCCTATTATTTACATCCCCAAATTCTATGGATCACGTTTATTTGATCTTCCGCAGAACATAGTGGGGGAGAGGGAAAATTCCGAAACGACATAGCCCCAGCCGCTAAATGTTTATATTTCAGTGAGCCTTTGAAAAATACTCCTATCTTTATACACCCGTCAACAATGAACGTCAATTTTCTGCTGACTCCTATGTTTACGTCCTATTGATAGGTTGGATTATTAATGGTGTTTTCCACATACACTGTCGCATTTGTAACCCACGTTCAGTAGTGCAAGCTATTAACACAGTCAAAATGATTAATAGGAAAAACTCTGAAAGAATGCACATCAGTGTACAAAGGAACTGGTCAACGACTTGACCACTTGTATCCAGGCTACACACAAGGTCGCAAGCTTGATGTGTTTTCGTTGCACCAGGCAAACTCATTGTGTAGGAAAAACTGAGGAACAAAAGACGTCAACGTACGGTCGTCCTAAAGAGCTGATATTTTGCAAATATGGAGATTGATTTGGGGCACAGGCACTAACAGAAGACTATTGTGACTACAACTGGTAACATTAATGATATAATCTTAGCTTACTTCAAGCACAGTTTTTTTTTTTCATTTCCCTATCCAAGTATATCGGCAACGTATTCTGGTGAAAGTTAGTCTCTGTCCTGGGTGTAGTTTGCCGCTTACATGTATGGTGCGCGCAGTTTGATTTTATCCATACATGTATCTAGTTTGGTCGATCTTACTTGTAGTAGACCATTCGGAAGTGTAGGTCCCTTTGTCGAGTCAATAAAGCATCTCAGCATCTTTAATGTGATGGTCTTAACGATTGAGCTCATGCAGACGGTGTTGGATCTTGAAGAATTGATGTCGCATTGAGTCCACATAGATGAAAGTATTCAGTGAGTGGACTCTAATATACATGCCTCTTTCTCTTCTATGGCACTCGGTGTCTACGTCTTCCTTGAAGCAATAGTCACAAAGACGGCGCCAATGAAACTATACAACGATCGAACTGTAACTATACAATCATCAAATGATCGATAGCACGTCGCATTTCGGAAACTAGAAACCTGACTTAGATTTTTGGATTTTGGCAATTGAGGCCATTTGTACGGTTTCATATAATTTATTTATTTAACATTTAAGCGTCAAACGAATGAGTTCGCGAGGCAGTATGTAGTCTTATTAACTTTTCAAAATGTAATGGATTATTTTGAAGATAAAGGTCAAGATTCAAATATGAAATGATTCCAACCAATGCGGTAATTCATCTTGCATTATAGAAAGGCATGAAAACATTGATCAGCTAAATGACACAAATGGAAAAGTTCACACAAAAGTTTATTGCAATTAATGAGACATTGTAGCCCATACTTATGTTGTTGAACAAGGAAAACAGGTTGCAAATGAACAAAACACAACATTTATTACCATAGATATCCACCACGCAACACCCGCACGCACGCACGCTCACACACACACACACACACACACACACACACACACACACACACAAGCGCGAGCAGTGATGGTAATCAAAAGTATGATGATTAACAGAGACTTCGCGTTTTTGTCGACCTTTAACTCCTTTTAAATTCCAGGTTAACCATCAAAATACCCATCTTCGGTACTGTGCTCTGAATGTAGGTAGGCCATTGAGACATCAGCAGATCGAGGCGTCATCCTGTCGGAGACTTTCATAGTCTGTAGGTGGAGGTGGATTCAGTGTTTGATAATTGTCATTACGTGTACAACCATAGTCTTCATCAGTCTCCACCGTGCTGCTCATGATGTACACATTCGGGCTCTGAAAATCCCTATCGTCGTAGGACAGACCGGATGCTGATGGCCGGTTGTCGTTCTCCATTTCCGCAGTTTCTTTTTTGGATGGTGAGCTCACGTGTGGATCCTCGTGATCAACATTTCCTCTTCGGGGCCCACAGTGTCGTCTGTCTCTTTTATTTTCTTTTGATGGTGATGGACCCAATGTATTAGATGATGAGGAAATGCCACTCCCTTCCTCACCGGTCGATCCAGGTAGGTGGAACGAACACTGTGATTGGCAAACGTCGTCATCATTTACTTCCATATGCACTTCTGTTTGTGGACGTAGAATGGTAAACAGCAGCTTCTGATCTCGGTACGATTTTAAATCCTTCGGTACCGCATTAGATAGCTCGTCGTAGATGTTCTCGAATGTGAGGTTCTCAAATTCGACTTGTCCGTTGACGACATTGGGAATGACGTCTCTAGCCGTAGTCGGGTTGCCTTCCTCGGACATATATAGAACCTTAGCGTTTCCGGACCGAGCCTTTTTCCTGTGTGAAGGAATTTATACCATAAGTTAGACGTTGACTAGGCTAGTATATGAAATGTGCTACTTGTACTGTATCAAAAATTCGATCCATCCACTGGTTGCTATCAAGCGGGATAACCCAACATTCAATCAGATTATTTCAGGAAGCGGAAAACATTTGAATGAGCCTGAAAATGAAAGGTTAGTAATACATACAAAACATAGTATGCTGCGAGGAGAACAAGACACTAGACGATCAAGATGTCCACAGCAGCAAAATGAAATGTAAAAACATCTTACTTGTTTCTGTAACACACAGCTAGGAGCGCCCCCACAGCAATCCCGCAGCCCAGGATGAGTACAGCCACCACCGCTATGATGATCGCCGTTATGGTGCCATAGTTTGGTTCAGTTGTTGGACTGCCTTCTACTGTACTTTCTGAAACAATTATAAGGAATGTGATTACTGAACAAAGATACATAATTGCCTCATACTAGAACTGATGACGAAACTCTCAGCCGGAAAAAGTAAGTTAAAAAGCAACCCAACTAAGACCAGGAGAACATTCCGGATAGTAATCACAGTATTATGGGATAACTATCAAGTAAGTACAGCATTGTGCACATTAGAGTATTTCTGTTCCGCAGAATACTTGTAACTAGCTGGCATTTGAACATGTAGCATAAACACTGTTACTTATCATTCTCACCAAATCCAATGTTTGGAGACGACTGTGGAAAAGTTGTTGTAATGGTGCCTGCTGTGAATAATGTTGACATTGCAGTAGATGACTGGATTGGTACCGGTGTTGCTGTGATGGGTAATATCCCCGACGCTGAGAGATCGGCCTGCGTACTGAACGATTGCGTCGTGTTCGCTGGCGTGGACGAGATAGTGACTGTTGCATCAGAAGGGATAAATTCTGAAAAGAATCATTCATTGTCAGATTTTTGTTAATAGCACTACAACTATTTCTCGTATAACATGAGGTAGCAAGAGTTGCCATCCAATGGAGCCACGAGGTGAATATTTTTTTTACTAAGTTTGGAACTTTAGACGATTTACCATTTTCGGCTTTCAGATATGAATAGTAAGCAACAAAACCATGGAACTACTAATAGCGGTTCAAATCAGTACAATAATTGACGGTAATCCTTACCACACTGTCCGCTGTATTCAACCACGTCGACATCATCTATAGCGATGTCACCCCTGTAGCTTGGACCACGAACTGCTTCAAACACGACTGTGGATTCCGTAGTGCCATCAAGTGGAAGCTAATTGTAAAAAAAGTTACAGATTCATGTAACAGTTATAAATGTGGTTGGGTGTGTAACGTAATGGATAATCTGATACTACTAACATCTCACTATTATGATTACCCTACAACTCACCTGTCCTTGATGCCAGGTATCGCCTTGATCATCAGAGAGGCTCCATATGGGGACTTCAGAGCTGCCACTCTGTTTTCTGTTGACGTTAAGAGTGCCAATGTGGGAGCCGTACATGTGGTACCAGAACGTCAGGCAGTAACTGTCATGGCTTGAAGATGAGGGGATGGTGTGAAGGGTAGGAGACAACAGACGTGCTGTCACGCCTGGGTTTATGTTGGAAGCCTCAAAGTACATGTAGTGTCCTGTGAAAAATAATTTAGATAAAATGACTACATCAATTCAATCGTCATACGAGTGTGTTTATTGGACGACAACTAATAGCTGGAAACTATCGCCGAAATGGGATAAGAAATTATAGCACGGAATTACATTAAAACACTTGATCGTTTTATACTTGAACGTTTGCTTCACTGTGACCGTCCCATACAAATTCATCGAAAAACACACATTTTTGTGTAAGAAGTAATTTTCACCTTGAACAGTCCCCAGTGTATGGTCAAAGCTTGGCCCTGTATTAGAGGTGACGGTGTCACCTTGGTGCCACGTCCACTGAGCGGAGTCGTGAATGTCCTGTCGGTACCCACACACTGATGACAGTTCAAATGTACAGGATGGGGAGGCCAGTGGAAATCGTGGTGTTGTGGGCACCACTGAAAATGACAATTACAACTTTATTGTAGGGGTCGAGGGCAAGCTAAACAATCATAATGGTGACCATTGCTACCAGGTCAAAGACGACTTTAATCGTAAAAAGATAATCGTATCGTAACCTTGATGTCACATGATATCTATACCATCAACGGAAGACGTTATCATGGTTACGAAAACTGGTATTTCAGGTTTTATCATTTATTTTTCACTTTTAGACTTAGTGCAGGAAGTCTCTTTGAGATAACAGGTTTACATCGTCATGGTGCAAAGTACTCAGTCTGATAAAGATATTGGTAAATCATTTGTCCAATGCGACATTTACCTGTGGTTTCTATCAGTGCACATCCATGATCATCGCTGATGATGACGTCATCGATAGCTATGTCTCCTCGAACGCTAATTCCACGAACGGCTTCAAAGACAAGGTTAAAGGTACTGTTTGCGTCCAGCTCCGCATGTCCAAACTTCCAGGCGTTTCCTTGGGTACCGTTCTTGGTCCAAATAGGGGTTCCCGTAGCACTTCGTTGTCTTATGTACAGGTTTAGCGTGTCTATGTCGTCCCCAAACATGTGATAGTAAAATGTTAGGCAGGAGGGTGCGCTGTTTGCAGGGAAGGACGGGGAGACAAGACGGGCAACGTCATATGGACTACCTGCTGATGTCTCCAGGTACATGTAATGACCTAATGGCAAGAAGAAGTGACAGACATTTGTACAAGCAAAGAGCAGAGCAATGGTTAACATTTCTTACAAAAAAAGCAAGGAAAAACCGCACCATACTAAAAGGAGAGACAGTTTAGTACATATACTTGTTGAACATACATGTTTGTAATGTTGTTTTTCCTATTCCTGTATCTTTCATTCTTACTTCTCGGGCTTCAAATAGCGTCAATAGCTGACACAAAGAGCAAGGCGTTTTGGATGTTCAGCATGAATGCTGCATACATTGTATATGCAAAACTTATGAAATCAAGCACACTAAAAGCATCTCAAATGATGAATAAGACAGCGATATTCTTACCTGACGAATTGCGTAGCGTATGGTCAGATGACGGCCCTGTGTCCTGAGTAAATGAGCCACCGGAATGACGGATCCAGTCCAGGTCATCTGTGTTGTCTTGAGTGCACCCACAAAGATCACTGGTCTCAAAGTCACACGACCATGTTGTACATTGGCCTATTAGAGAGTATAGTCATCATGAGATTAAGATATCAACTTACTTTATCTAACATTTTGTTACTGACAACACAAAGTTATATGTTCATTGAATGTATATATTTATGTACATCAGCTTGCTTCTATTGTATATATGTTCGTACAGCCGATAGGCACTCTTCTTAGTATCACACAAACTCGTGAAACTGCGCGGCAACCACAAATGGCTTTAATGTGTTTGATCAAACTGCCGTAAATTACTTCATACCAGCAGTACTACCACCCTTTTAATTTGCTGCCAAATTTCATGTTTAAATTGTACACAATCTTTTAAACAAAGTTGTGGGGAAGGGTGGATACTGAAACAACAATTTCTACACAGATCAATTAACAATGATAGACAGACTAATAATCAGCTGCGGTTGGATCGATACAACATTACTGGTGTGCTCGGTATAGTGTTGAGGTCTCGAAGGTTGCTCATGATGGCCACAAGGAGCCACATTATGACACCTTATGTCTGTTTATTTCTTCAATGAAGTGTCTGTTTATTTCTTCAATGAAGTTGCATGTTGTTGAATCAGTGCCAAGCTTGTAAAAGTAAAGCCTGTATGACGTCATTGCTCAGTTTAATAGCCAGTCACTACGTATCGGCTAGTTTGCTATGATACTAGTACAGTGAAAGCTTTCCCCATCCATTCTACATCCACAGAAAGTGACATGTCTTACCTGATGTCAAATATTGTGCAGTCAGAAAGGAAATAAATAAGGCCACGAGGCAGCTCATGGTAGTTGTATGTGTTTCAAGTCTTTTTCGCTCTCTCCCGATCACGGAACTGTTTAATAGGGCTGGGTCCAGTAGTCCCTGGCAGTCAGCCAAGACAAATAACATTTTTTCGGCACTTTGTTTATTTACGACACTTCCCCATCATTTGTTGCTGTGGACATGATACAAATGTTGTTTTAAACATGTAAACTAACTGAGCGGTCAAATAGCTTCACACCTGGTAACGACCCAGTCTTCTGAATCTAGGTTCAACAATGCTAAATTCGTGATTAATTGTCAGGGTCTGGTAATCTAAAGGATAAAGTGTGGGCACCCAAGGTGGATGAACGTGTGTTTTTATTATCTTAACTCTTTATTATCCTAACTTTTAATGAATGATACCAATGGTTGTTGTCAAGGCCTTGCTGAGATTTTTGTCTTTCAGTTAATATCACAACACAGGAGTTCAGCAGATATAACTTACTCTAGGACTGAAACCGTTACATGTTGAAATGCATGCAGTTGAACAGTGCAGACAGATGTCTATTTCATATGAATCTGCAGCTCAAGTGACAATCGGTCAGCGTCAGTATTTGACTGGTGATAGATTACCTACCTTTTCAATTGTAATCTGTCAGTGTTTCTTACTTGTTTGGCAACGCACAGAGTTAGAGATAAGAGTCCTTGGGACAGAAGCCACTGAAAGAGAATTTAAATTTGTGAATAATGAATGACAAATGTGGCGGGTTAAAGGGCCGATGCAGAGCAGGCAGGGAGGTGACGGGAGCCCGTTTGGGAACGACAGAATTCAAAGCTTCACCAGTGTTACTATACGGCCAACAGGCCTTGTTCTTGGAGTTCTCTCTTGATAATACACCCCAGACCTACATCAGTGTATCTTATCGAGTCAGTTTAGGTATCTTTCGTCAATATGCATAGTTTTCAAAATGCATTTTATTCTTCCTGGAGACGATGCTGACGCCCCCCCCCCCTTAACAGGCAAACTTCTATCTGAAACAGCTATACAAAATGAGGCACGTCATATCACTTTAATCGCTCCGCATCCCGTCCATGAATTAATGAAGAGTTATGTGGGAGTTTAAATTTATAGAGCTGATGTGTAAGTAATTCGTGGTCACAGCCATTCAGCAACTATCAAGTGTCTACACATGTACAGAAAAAGTGACATGTATACTCTACAACACTATGGTCGTTAAGTATCTCAGGTGAAACGAAATGCATTGTCGTAAGCAGAATCTTAAAACGATGGACATTACACATAATGCAATCATAGTTTCGCATTGTTCCAAGACTGATATGGCAACAGAAGAGACATCTTGCGATCCATCCTTGTCCTGTCGGTAACGTTACATACGAACAAGTATGGGCGTCACCCAAAAACAGTACATCCAGCTTCTAATGGTTGCTATTAGTATCATCAATTCGCTCGTGCGCACACCCGACACACACACACACTCACACACACACACAGACACACGCACACACACACATACACACGACGGTAGACTCTATTTTTTTTAACTTTTTGTATGGCACGAAAGCCACGAAACAGTCAAGATGCTGTGACTTGTGTACTGATCGACTGGCTGATGTAATGTGATATTATTTGATGAAGAAGGATCTCCTGACCGTTTGACCCTTCTTGACCTTCCAGCTTTGACCCCGCTATCGGTCGGTGAGAATACAGTACGAAGTGCAATATTTGCGCAATATTCCCCTTGTGTAATGTAAAATGGTTAGCCAGGAGTTAAAGTCAGGGAACGTCGGGCAAATATAGGGTGTTGAAAAACATATCAGGAAGGTAGGTTCTTCTTCAGTCACTCATATGAGTTTCTGTTCTTCATGTAAGACAGCATAGTTCGGAGTAAAAATGAAAAAGAAAAGGAGCCATGCACCTGTTTCGTAAGGCCATCAAGAGTACTTGTAAGTTATAGATATTTAATCTACTTCACTCTTGACTCTTGCTTTTGTCACAATAAGTGTAATTACTCACTTACTATCGTTAAGTTGGTGTGACGTGGACAAACAAATTTTGTTTGTCCATACAGTCTAAAATCACAGTGCCAATTGTTACCTCTGAGCACTTTACAAATAATAACACAGTAACACTATATTGTACTAAGTTATATGTCAACTTAGACAAATCTCCACTGACTTTAAATCATAATTCTGGCAATATCATAGCTTTAAGAAGCAGAGGGACACATTATTATAAAAAGTTTTTCTTTTGTAACTGTTAACGTTACTAAACGGGTTTACGGAAAAGGCTGGGCTGTCTACCTGGGGGATCTGAGTGGCCTGAGGTGATAGCCAGCTCAGGTAGACAGACGAGGTAGACAGCCCTGCCTTTTCCATAAACCCTTACTAAACTATAATGATTTGGGGTTTACTTAACCCCCTGGACACAGCTTTAATTCCAGACAGTCTGGAATCTGGCTTGACAGGAGCCAACGGCTATTGATATTCATGAAGCCAGTCTTTTGGCCCGTTGTGTCCAGGGGGTTAACCAACATTATCTATTTGTGATTGCAGAAATACATGATGACTACCCCTCTATATGATGTTGCCATTATTGGAGGTGGCACAGTTGGGTGTGCCATTGTTCATGAGCTAACAGGACGTGGTCTGAAAACTGTGCTGTGTGAGCGTAACAGTGAACTTGTGCAGGAAGCTAGTGCAGGTAACAGGTAAGTCAGGTTTTCTTCTTGTCCGTGGTTGATATTTTGATTATTAGTGAGGGTATTCTTTCAGTTAAAACGTTTATTTTTGTGCCCAGTATGTAATGATATCTGTTATCTAATATACTACAATGTAATTTCTTACATAACAGTAATTTTACATACCAAAAAATAAATATGTCATTGCTCAATATGCTGACATGTACAATAGCCCACTATATCATGGTCAGTACACTTGACAGTCTACAGAGTGAGAATCTTTTCCAATGTGTGGTCATTAACTTGTAGTGTGTTTTGTTCGTCAGTTGAATGGTACAAAGAGTATTCAGGCAGGTGTGTGAAAAAATTGCACAAAAGAGAATTAGAGACATTATACATCTATTGCATATCTACAAGCTGACCCAAAATGTAGAACAGCCAGTAGAATTAGTACTTGGATTAACTTTGGATGTCTTCCTTTACGGCATTCATCCATATTTCTTTAGGTATACATCAAGGGTTCAGTCCTTGAGGGATGATTTTTCTGCCACTTCTCTTGGCTCATTCATTGCATGTGTCTATAGTGTCCTGTTCAAATGTTACAATACATGTCCTTGGGATAAACCCTAGGTACAATGTAATATATTGAGCCCCGATTTCCTTTTAAATGTAACTATTATGTCTTGGCATATTCTCTTCTTTCTGTAACAGTGGGATAGTGCACACTGGATTTGATGCTACACCAAATACCATTGAACTCCAGTGTCTGGAAGATGCCAGAGTCCTGAACAGAAACCTTTACACAAAGTACAACCTGCCATTTCAAGAGAGAGGATCGTTGCTTGTGGCTTGGACTCATGATCAGGTAGGCAATAA
>LZCU01109921.1:447-12692 GCA_001663935.1 Asymmetron lucayanum | reverse complement strand
AGAAGCATAGACAACCATAGTTGGGTAGAAAACAGAGAGTAAACCCCCTAGACTAATATGTAGATGCCTCTGTACCTCATGGTGACATAGCCTTACAGCTGAGCACATTCGATCATTAGTGGGACTAGCAGACCCTGGTTCAAACCTTTGCTCTGGACATCCTGGCTGGGGCTTCAATGGAGCCGTAATGGGGGTTCTGTGTCCGAGTAAAAGTATACCCTGCTCCTGGTACCCTTACAGTCCTTCGTTACCTTCAAACTAGATGGTATGGTATGGCATGGTATGGAGAAAATATCACCCATGATGAGAATAGTAACTAAGCCATAGTTTCTTTTCCTTTGTAAACATCTGTATAAAGTTGGAAGTTCTCGAAAGTTGCAAGTCGAAAACTTTAAAATCTCAGGTGATACATGTCTCCCTCTTGGAAAATCTACAGTCCCTAGCTGATCCTCGAAAACACAGCATCCCGAATTTAGATCAGACGAATCAAACGATCGATGACATCTTAGAGACTTAAACTATATGCTGAGACAGTACCAAGGTCGTTAGGAATGCCTTATGGTTAGCGAGAAAAGGTGGTCCTAATATTATCCAATTCTGCACTGCTGTTGCCAGTGGTACTGCACATCAATAACAATTGATCTGTAAGTCATTTCTTAACCAGAGGGGATCACGTCAGAATCATGTCAGGAGTACTTAAGGAACTTGGGATTGACTTGTCAGAACCTGTCAGACAAGCAATTACCATGGAGGAAAAGAGGGATTTGTAGATTGATGGTTCACAAAGGCATCCCAAGTTGCTGTATGACCTGGTTCAAAATAATCTGCACGTTTTCCTGTTGCCATCACTGGCATCTTCAACATGGCTGACCTTTTCAAGCTCCCAGGTGGTTTTCTCTATAATAGCGGGGTGATTGGCTCAAATGACGGTTTGTGCAGATGTTTCCTGAAGGAGTCATTAGGACTGACAGGTCTTGCTTTCTGAGACCTAGCCTTGACATTTTCAAGCCCTCATAGGACTTCTAAAACCTTGCTTTGTCCCAACGCTTGTCTTCCCTATTGCTCACTATCAGTTACTGTCGACTGAAGACCAGTGAATACAGTCCGTACGTGTGGGGAATATATTACGTACATAAGAAAATACCTTTACTATCTAGTAATGAAGTGGTGGGCAAGACAGCACCGATATTTTATTAATCTACACAAATTTGCTGGCCTGCGTCCCATATTGCTAATGACGAGAAAATCTCTTACTTATATCGAGGCACCATTATTATACCGATCTATTGCTATATGTTGTCTTTGCACGTGACATCATAGCCACCATGCTGTAAACATGCCTGAAGTGTCAGATTTAAAATTTGAACGTGCTCATTGTAACTGCATGTGACGTTTTAACCGCTTTGTTGGCTGATTCTAGATGATTCAGCCAGATTTGCATAAATTTGTATATGAACTGGAAGCTGGGCGTAGCGAGTGCATGTAGCACTGTAACAGTAGACGTGATTTAAAAGTTTTGCGTACTGCCCTGATTGTTCTTATGATAACGGTATACCTTTTTTATTATGCCAAGCTGTGTTATAATCATCATATCCCGCAACTCTAGATCTACAAATCGGCTACCCGTGTCAGAATGCAACATGAAAGTTCCCAGACAACACCTATTGCACGAACAATTTCAAAGTGATTGTATTGTGATACGTAGATACTTTTGATAGTACCAGAAATAGCAGCTACAATTCTTGTCAGCAAAGTTAAGCCTGCCAGCAGACTGCTCACGTAGACGTTGGATCCTATGGCCTTAGCCGCTGGATGGCAGCCAGATCTCAAAGTGCGCAAATCATGTCCATGACAGTTCAAATGCACTCCTTCAGGCCAGTCTGCACCCCAGGTAGCTGCTGGACACAACTAGTGATCAATAGTTAAATCCTGTATGGCTGCTTTGATATCGACCATTGAACAAAATACATCCGTCCACCTGACTTCCTCACTGCAACATTTTACTCCATAAATAACTTCTGTGATCTAACCTAATAATTCATCATGGAAGCTGGAGCCTTTTTATAAGATCTGCGATGTCGAGTTACAGCTTATTGTTGTCTTTGTTTACTTTGTGGGATCATATTTACTGAAATCCACTGTTTAATGACGTTCACGTAGTGATATCGTAGAAGGCAATAATTCACATTGAATGGCTTTACAACGCACCACCTGTTCCGAGTTTTCATTCTTATCTTTTGCGTTAAGTCTCAACTATTTCATTATGGTTTTAAAAGATAATGACTTTGTGTACTGCATCTCACGTGTATTATTTGCATTAAATTATTAACCGACATGACACTGTAAATAAAACCTGGACAAATATTTCAATACGTCTAGGTGTAGTATCAAATAATCTATTTACCTTGTCCGAAATATCAATGCAAACACCAAAATAATTGTTCATGTCCGTCGTTAATGCGTTGCAATTACTAGTGCCAATAATATCTTTCTTTGAAATTTGTTTTCGTTTCGCGACGGTTATTAAGCCAACGATGTCCCATGCTTTCGGTTACAAATATCTGGACTTATGCCAAGTGTCCTCCCACTGTATGAAACTTAGTAGCCTTCCATTTGTAGCATCTTCTGAAAGGCAGAGATGAATGCCTAATTTGAAAGCAAACTATGAGATGAACGGCTAAATTTCCTTTCATTGACATACGTGTCGACAGGATAGATGTCCCCTGTCACATTTGAGAGATAGTCCTCCAGCGCTTTACAGCTAGGTACGGCCCACTGGGTAGAAGGGCGTACTGTCATACATCAACGTTCCACGGACATTGACGGGGGACTTATCACCCAAGACAGCTTTGATGAACCTGACTGTTATCTGATATCTCTGAAGACCACTAAAACAAGTTGAAAGACTCCCCTCATGCCTGAATCCGTAAACAGTTCGTCATGGTATTCGTTTGTTGTACGTTAGGATTGCCTTGGATCCACTCATCGTTCAAACTGTCGAGAACCCTATCTTTGGATCAGCATGATCTTGACAAATTTGGCAATAGAAAAGAAGGAAGGTAAAGCTGATTAAGTTCTTACTTCGAAGATCTGGTGAGGGTATTGCCATTGGCTCTGGGAGTTATCGTTGCAATTTGAAATGCAGATTGTGACAGACCGGTGCAGGCAAGGTTAAGGCGGATCACAGCGGGCGTGGTAACGTGCAACCCTGTACATTGTTCTCATCTATCCTCAGACTGTCTACATGCTTCATGGCAGATTGCACCAAGATGCAGTGATGCCTGTAGAAGGTTATGCGCAAATGTATTTGGTGATGTTGCAAGATCGTTTGTTCGTCTGCGTGTGCATCATAAGAAAGATCATAAAAAGGTCCATTTACACTTCAGTTATTTTATGTGTCCATACTTTCAAGGGATACAAGGATTTTGTTGCCTTAAAAAACTTTAGATTTGGTAGGTCTGGTTCGTGATACCCCCTCCCTCTCCTCCATAGAGCGTTCAAACTGGTATCCGGACCAGTAGCTTTCAGGACATTGATAAAAACAATAAAACGGCACTAAACTTAGTAAGAAAAAAGTTGTTCAGAAAACTGAATTCTGCGCAACATAACACTGAAAATGTACTGTATAAGTAGTATTGTTCATAATTTGCAAGCTGCAATTTCTTGCGTTGGTCAAAAGTTTACAGAAAAAAACTCTTCTCCTCGTCCTTGAAGTAGTAAAGAAAGCAATGCCCGCTGCACATATCAGGTGACATAGAAGGGTGTTGCTACGGCAATATTTCATTGTCAAATATAACCATACGATCAGGGCACATTTCATTTTTACGCAATAGTAATTGTCACATTAATTTAGTTTAAGTGTCCTGGAGGGACCGTCATAGCATCGATGTCGTTGGTACCAACTAAATTACTTTTTATCAGCAGTAAAGGTGGCACCAGTGAAAGAAATAAACAAACGTACAATAAATACGCATCGAAGAAGTAAGAGTAGGGAAAATGTTTAGGCGATAGATCGCTTTTAAAGTCTTACGGATTGTATCAACATTCTGTAACATTGGTATGAGATTTTTTTCGTAAGATGCATCTTATCAATGAATTTTGCCTTGCAGTTTCAGATTATAAAGACGGTTCTTAATTAGCTTCTGTGTATGACATTACAAAGGCCACCTTCAGGCGCTGTGTTCTAATTTCTACACATCACGGTGTTCTGTCACTGTCACTTTGCCATATGTCCTACCATTCATCCCATGCAGTTAAAAGTGTAATAGTTGTGTTATGCTCGTGCGGTTCATAACAAACAGAGCAGAGGGTAACATCGAGTAAATGTCAAGAAACGGGTCATTAGAATTGTATTCATTGGCGATAATCATTTAGTCTTGCTTTATCATAAAAAACTTTTTTCGTTGACAGACACAGTGTGTAACCACCCCTCGGGGAATTATTGCAGAGAATATGGTTGAAAATAGTTAAAGCTTCGTTTTTTGTTTCCCCAGACAACTTTAAAAAGTATTCTATGTACGATTTACTACAGCTGCCACAATATTTATTGCGCCACCGATGCTTGACGAGAAATGACTAAAACAACTTTTATCATTTCTAAACCATTAACTCTTATGACGTCGTAAATATATAATTTGATATGTTTATTTTTACTAGCAATAAATGGATAAAGTACTAAAATTACGAGTACTAGTTTTAGTGCAATCCTAACTTTGCTCGTAACATATGCAAACTTTACGCGGGGTGACCCTGGAAATCCAAGAAAGCTTTTGCTGTAAAACAGATTTTTAAAGCATATTCGATAATACGCTTTAGACATTTTCTGTTTCAAAGCCATTTAAAACGTCTTTGTTACTGATCAAATAATTTTTCTAGAAATGCCAATCATTAATGTAAATTTGTCAATGTATACTCGTCGACTTCCAGTTGTTTGCATATGTATAGATATTATGACTGATTGTACACACTAGCTAGTTTATTAGTATATGAAGTTATAAAACATTTTGGGGCTGCGATCTGTAGATACAAATTGATGAAACTAACAGAAAGTAAGTGATACAAAACCATCAAACATAAAATACGCATCAAAAAGACAGATAGTTCAACAAGACAGATAGTTCAATGGCCAATGAAAATCATAATCATGACATGGTTCAATGATGATCTACATAGAGTGCTCCCTGAAGACAAAACTGCAAAACTTACAATGCAAATCACGTACGCATTGAACTTCAAAGTGCTCAAATTTAAACCCCTTCGACAAGACGCTTTCATCGTAGTGGTTTCAGCCAGAGGACAATACACGAATCTCATTCAGAGATATCTAGGCATCAAGAATATAGCCTGTTGGAAAATGCCTTCTTCTAGCTGCAGTGTGTATCTCTACTGTATCTGAAGCGATATCTCGTAACGAGTTCTTTACTCTTTTTGTAAAGTGTTCTCCTGTAGCAACTGTGTTGCCGAGGCAATTTATCTTCGTTTGCTGCAACACGGATTTGGCAAGAAGGGCGAAGAGGAGGGATTTGAAGCCTTTCATGTGTACTTGAGTGTGCGTGCCAGCTGTAGGTAATGAACGGAATTGATGGTATGATGTAGGACCTCGGTCACTCCCCATGTACCATCGTGTTATCCACGTCATCTGTCATCTCCGGCCGCCTGTGGCGATGGAGGCCTCAGCAAGATCGGATTAGTGACGCCAGGACAGTTCACGTGTAATGGTGGTCAAAACACAGCTATGTATATAGCAAAATCACAACTATTCTCAACAGCTATTGTTTCGTTTGCTGCGACGTATATGAATGGTAATCTATCATGATTTGTCACATTGGATTTTGATTTCCTACCTATCTTGTCGTGCATTTCAGGTGCCTAGATATGCAGTACATACAGTGAATGGTCACAGCCTAGAAATAATAGATTGCCCCCATTGAGGGTTAGCGTAGTGAGCATATCTGATTGATGAAATGATCTTAAGGTATAATTCGCATTGGACATCAAAGCCTGCATGAAACAACTGGTCAGCGTTCTTAATCCGGTCATAAAAGCATCATCATTATTTTACAGGGTAATACCTACTGTTGGAGGGCACTCAAGAAATAAAAGACGGAAACACTTTTGATCATAATCTCTTCATGTGCACTAAAAACACCTCAAAGCAGGCTGATATAGTTGCATTTTCGGGAAAAATGCTTTGTGTCTATTTTTGGTTAGTTCATCCATCTTTACACCTGTGACGTAGGATTTGATTGACAAGGGCGCGTACATTTATATATTGGATAATACAGGTGTATTTGCCGATGATGAAAACAAAAGAAATAAAGAACAAAATATTACGTAGAATGGCCATTATTGAAGGACCAAGGCATTTAACTACTTTTATAGAGATATGACTTCAAAGTAACTGTCATGTTGAGTAACAGCAATGTAGGCCAGGCAATGACAACAGTCGGGACAATCGAAGAGCAGACAGTGAAGCATATTTCTCTTTTTGTGGTAAAGACCGTTTCATTATCATCAACGACCAAGGGACATACTAGACCGTAAAGTCACCTGCATTAACTCTACCAACATACAACTTATTAATTATAGATAACGTTGGACGGAAAGAGCTGAATGTTATCAGTTTCTTAAATTTACTTCTTACTTTAGAAAACCCACTTAGCAGTCATCCAAGATATGCTTATCTTATCACGACTGACGGTAGACTTGAAAGGACGCAATCAACGCACAAAAAATGTGGCAAAGCCAATTTGTCTCTAGCGCATTTACCAGAGGCGCCAACATGTTTGGCGGGAAGGAAATCGAATGTTTAGAAATCTATTGATCTGTGAGAGCATTTTCCTGGAAACATGCTTTACGGGCATTCACATGACGACAAGACCACTCCTTTATCATGTCGACCAATTATGTAAAATTGCCGTAGAAGTGTATTGCTTTTTGGGGCTGCATTTGAGATACATTGTTAAAAACATTGTTCAATAGTAAGAATGAGATGTGTTACTGTTAGAATCTTGCAACACTGTAGATTTTGTGCATTGTTCAATGATAAATTGATGAAATTTCGTGGTGTAAAAGGGAAACACGTGGGACAATATCGCTAAATCTTACTTTTGTTTTCACCTAAAAAGTATACAAACATATAAATACATAAAAACGGTTATGTATTTATATGCGTCGTCACATGGCTTTTCAGGAAAAATAAGTTGCTGGTTAAAACATAATAGGGATCAATTAAACGTTTACAGACTTCTATGAATATGACGTTTTCTGGTAACCAACATGGATTAGGTAGCAATAACGCACAACTATGCAGCTTTCTCCTTTGGTAGTTTTTAGTACTTGTATACTAAAGTTGATAACTAAGCACTCGCCATTTTGAATAATGTGCATGTGATTAGCATACGCTATCTTGAAATGACCAGTTGGTGAATGTAAATTTTAGAGCAGAGAAAGAATTTCCCATTTTCATGGAAGGGTATCAAATAGGTTGTTTCGGGTCCTGCCAATAAGAATACAACACAGTGTTGTTAAGGAGAAGAGCGGTTTCCCGTGGGAAATAAGGTGGACCGGCATGGCAATGCCGTAACAAATGTAGGCGAAAACTTGACACCATTTACAGTGGCACCCAGCGTGGTAATATTGTGCGCAGCCTGCCACGCGGAACTGATGACACGAAAGACAAGGAGGCCTCCAAAGTGGAACTCTCCCTGGGACATGAATTTCAATTAAGAAAATGACGGCGTGGTTGGAAAAGCTGCCGTGAGAAATGGAACGGGGTGTGTTATTGCACCCCTGGCAGCTACCAGCACATGTCGGGACCGTGAGAGAATGAATTCATCTTCTGTAATAAAAAGGGAAATGGCAGGATGAAGGAGGGGTTCTTCCTACACTATCAATACTGACTGTAATATCGGTGTTGTTAGCAAGACGGATGTCGAGCGTGGGATTCCCAAACAGCCATACGATAGTTGGTTGAGTGACAAAATTACGGATAATATTTGTAGTGTAGAACAGCACTGATCATCATGCAGAATTCTTCGTGTTTCAAGAAAGACTGATTGTTAAACGCGAAAGGCATTAAAGTGTGCTGACTGTTCATATGTATCATGGTAAGATATAACATTATAATAACAAGCAATAAACTCATCTCCGCTTTTGAACTACGTCTATTCAATCTATCTATATCAATGAGAATATGTGTCTTTTAAAGACCATCACCGCATTATCGTATTGATTACACAATACATAACTGTAATAAGGAAAATCACAAGATTGTATTCGTTATCACTGATAGAAAAATCTATTTTGTTACGTCATATGTCATAGGATGCATATCTGAAGGCCCATAGTTCTAGTAGTTACGCTATAGACATAGGACATTGCTAACATAGCGCAAAATAAATTTGAAGAAAAAACGACGTAGGACACATTGTATTGTAAACGACCATGGAGTTTTTTTGCGTGTAACGAAATTCAACTATGGACCACGAATGGTTGCAAGATTGTCTTATTTTGTGTACTCAACAAGTAAGGTGTCAGAAAACGTAACAAGCCACTCCTATAGTGATACGTGGGTTGCGTGTATCAAAGTTTTCAGATTCTCTCCTAACTTTCCTTATCAGTCGAAAAGACGAACCCAACACCAAAGAGAAGTCCCACTGACACGCTCCCTCCCGGAGAGCCCACATACCATGCTGGTCTAATCAACGTGAGAAAATGGGATGATAATTGGAATTATGCAGTGTAACAAGTTTATAATTAGGTTTTCAATTCCTGTCAATTTATCATGGGTACTGCAGTTCCTTGTAGGATTAGTGGCATCGATGCTCCAGGCAGGGAGTGAGGTCTTCATTAGGACGATAATGTAGAAAGAGAGCGAAGGTTTTCACTGTATTCGGTTGTTTTATGTGGGAAGACTACTTTTTGTCGTTAGCATGTAGATTGTATTGCAATATTTCCTGTGTAATAACTATTTCATTCAGCGTCAAAATGTTTACCTCTAAGTGAACCCGCTTGTTGGACAGGTCTGTGGAACCCCAGGGCGGAGGTTCCAATCCTGAATCACGGTTTCATGTTGGTGTTTGTGGTCCAAATCCGTCATTCTGAAGGGACAGTAAACTGTCGGTCCTGTCTTCGAGTAGGAATCACATTAAGGTCGAGGGGCCCACAATCCCTCCTCATAAGAAAGATGCCCCTCTGCAGAAACAGTAATTACAGCACACTACACCGAGAAGCTTCCTGCCACTTCGTCTTAGGCAATTCAAGGACCGTTATTTCCTGCTAGCTACCCCCTCCACGTGTAAGCCCCAGGACCTATACCACTCAAGAAGTACATCTGGTTCACTTCCGTAGATATTTCATACAGTGCTGGAGGCATCTACCGACGCATATCATCAATCTAAAGACGTTAAAGAACTATGAAGTTATCCAGGAAAACCTAAATTGGCAAAATGAAAACGATTTCCTGCTTGAGACGGCGACATGACCTAGAAAATGTGATAAAGAATGGAAACCCTAATTGTAGCTGGCAGAAGTGCCTTCAAGGAATAGCCAGATGCGATGACCTACTTTGGTTGGAAACTGAATATATTACAAATGCAGACGCGCTGACCATCATTTTCAATTTGCTACAGCAATCAATTTCATTTCATAATGAAAAGAGGCTAATTGCATTTTGCACAGCTTTTGAGGCTATTTTAGGAAGCAGACTCTGTATTTGTAAATGTATAGATTGTTCTTCCTGATCTATAGCTGACAGCAGATAATCGATCGATCAATCAATCGATCGAGCAAATCAATCAATCAATCAATCAATAAACTAATCAAGCTTACTATCACTTTCAATCAGTCGATGAATCATTCAGGCATTTAATCTATATCTCTGTCTACCCTTCAAACTATCATCTACCCCTGAACTGTTCATTCTCTTCCATATTAGAAATATACTACGAGAACCATGTCCAAAATACGTATAACAGCATACGTGTCATGTACACTAGGTATGTGTCGGATCTACACGATATAAGAGTTACGAATAAAATGGCCAACGGTCTATTATGTTCCAGTATTGGTGCTGGTACCCGCAGGTAGATCGTGGAGTTTATCTGCTCCAAAACAATCCACCTTTTTTCAAACATTGCCTGTTCACGATGCCGAAGATGGCAATACCGTCAGATGCAAAACAATCATTCTCCCACCGTGTCCCAGAGCAGGCCATTCGTCACATATATGACGTTTATGGCTGTGGAAAGTCCTATTAAGTTGGGGTCAATTTGGTTCTCCCAATTTTTGCTGTGTCAAAGTGGGCGTACCAATCGAACAGTTTATGGCATGTGTACAGAGAGTACTCAGGTATTAAAGCTGATTAAATCGCGGCGTAGACACGGCGAATAGACCAATCTTCGCTCCAAACGAACAATAACACGTAAATAACATGACTGTGAACATTTATCGTGTTATTTTATCTTGCTATCGCACATGATGAACAAATACACATATCCGTTCATAGTTTACGACTTAAATATTCTCCCTGATGATTGTAATTGTGAGACGAGGGTTTCGACAACCTTTGGAATAATATTCAATAAACCGTCCCAACTCTCTGCAAATGTCAAATCATTTGTATCAATTAACGGTTGATGTTCATCACTACCTGTTCAAATTAGAAATTATTAGTGTCAGCGATCAAAGCATGTATCAACAGTCAGTGGTGTTCAGCAAGCTGGTTGTATGTGTGTATTTGTGTGTGTGTGTATGATGTGTGCAAGGGGTGGGTCCCTATGGATATATTCCTGGCTTCCTCCCTATAAATCAATGTAAATCTTATCATGTCGCGTCTTGTTTCGTACTGGGGGCATTTTACCACTTATTGGACGCAACCAAGCAGACATTACTGACTAGGAAGTGGTGAGTTGTGCGCAGTCCTAAAAGCCAATAAAGGACTTCCAGCGTCCTGGAGACTACCATCCAATCTGGTGATCCGGTCAGCGGTAACGTTACATGTTTATTGCCGTATCAGAGCAAGAAGCAATCTGGCCACTGTCACAAGAAATGGCCCACTGTAAACTATGTACCCCGAGTCAAAGTGGGAAGAAGTCTAAAACACGTCAATGAATAAAACGGTATACAACACCAGCAAAATCGATATAACAGAACTAGCCGACTGCATAGTGTGCAGGCTGCAGAAAAAGCTGAAATAGATTATGTAACAAAATAATTATGTATGAAACAAGTTTAGTATGTTATTTTGTTCGGTGAGAAGAAGATATAGTTCTCTCCATAGAATAATGTTTATTTCTATCAGATTTAATGTTGACTTTTATCCTCTTTGACAACTTTAACCTCGATATAAAACACTATTTACAAAAATCAGACAATATTTAGGAGGATTTCTTGGACCAAAACACAACGTGAGTGTTTTATTTGCCATATTGTACATGCATTTAATAAAACCTGCTACCACCATATTGCCCATAACCCTTCCTTTTTCAATAAATGCGATGATCCTTAAATCATGAAGGACCCCACAGGCGACTCGGGACGCTTGTAATTGTTCCGTGCATCTTTTAGGTAGATGGCATTTTCATAAAAGAAGTAGGCGACAGCTATAAGGTGGGTTGAGGAAACAGCATCATTGTATTTAAGCTGCATACATCTGTTTAAGCACTACACTTGTAGCCAGAAGGCAGTTTATCTAATGTTGTAAGCTATACAGGAAAAGCCCATATGGACCTCGAGTATTTGCTAATCTTGGACCTATTCAGCAACCGCCATGGCAGAATACAAATTGCCTGCAAAAGTCCGCTCCGAGGTAGAGCACATATACTGCCTCCTCACCGTTCTAAATGTCCTAAATAAAAGGCACATTTGAAAAGAAAAGACATTTTCAAAACATTCCTCATTAAAATGGTAACGATAACCCTTGTTTGTATCTTCCAACTAAATCTGTATCCGTATTAGTTAAGCCGGTATAACCGTCCTTCGGCGTAACACACACAGCTTAAATGAAAACGTAAAAGGAGAGCTGTGTGACATTGAAACAATTTGACAATCTGGATGCAACAGAAATGCTACGACAGTTCTTCGTTCTGCAACGGCAAAATAATATTCATCTATCCGGACAGTTCCCATATCTACTGGGCCGAAACATCGTGTACGTGATAGTGCCGCAAGCGTATTCTTTGGTCCAACAGCCCTGACTTTGCCAGCAGGCTATTTGCAGTAGTTGGTTTATAGTGGAGTTGTGT